>CM062292.1:377343287-377488409 GCA_031216915.1 Pictodentalium vernedei
GGATGTTGCGACTTTCAAGTTTAAAGACCAATGGCGGCTCACCCATTGTGAGTACCCTGGACAAGTCCAGGGGGGGGTGGGGGGTGCAAAATGTGAGAAGCTACATGGAGCCAACCGACCCCCGGAGCCCGCTGCCTTTTAATTTAGGGGCCTACCTGGTTACTGATTAGGCTAGCCAGAGCAGATCTTGCCAGGAATCCTGGCAAGATCCGCTCCGGTTAGCCTAATCAGTGACCAGGTATATGGCAGCCCTACTGAAAATGCGACATCGCTTCGGCAGCGGTCTGGTCTCTCTTTGCATTTTATATACTTCTATTACCACGTTTCATCTCTCCCCCCTCCCGCCATCTCCCTCTTTCTCTCTCTCCTCTCCCTCTCTCTTTTTAGAGAGGCACAGCTCAATTTGTCTGCTCGCCATGTTTGTCAAACCTGAATTTGCTGAAAACTGGAACTTGCGACACATTGTTGGGTAGCCCCAAGGCTGTTGCGATGACCAGCTATTGAACTCACTCTTTGACCTAAAACACAAAGAAACCTCACCTCCATCACCATCAGCATAAGGAAAATCGATTTGACCAAGAGAGTGAGTGCGCAGTAATTGGGGGCTTGCTGTAAATGATGTTCCATGTGTGATCGGGAGGATGGGGCTATAACCCCCTCATTGAAAAGCTCTGACCCCGTAGAAAAACACGAGCATTTCTTACTGGCCAGGTCCGACCAATGAGGTGGTGTAGCCCCTCCTCAGAAGTGTCCGACAGCGTTTAAAAATATGACCAGTTTCGTCAGATGACGTCTCTGATGGACATCGCCGGTGTTTGTCGATAGATCGATGATATGTCACAGATCGCCATCCTGTTGCAATCAAAAGTTTGGATATGACATTCATCATGTTCTGGCATTTTCGGCTAATACTCGCAGAACAGGGTGGTGCTGAAACATTTTTAACACAGAGACTCATGACACGAAAGGGAATCTGCGTTAATCACCAAGGGTGAGAGCACCCCCACCCCTGTACACTGCCGTTGTTGGTGCCACCAGCCTCCATTTAGGATTTTCAGGCTCTCGCGACTAGTGAGTTGTACGCCTCGAATTGTTGAATTGCACAGGATACATATCTGATCAAACATGACGACGCACAACACTTTGTGCCATCGTCTCCTACCCCCCCCCCCCCCCCCCCCCCCCCCCCCCCCCCCCATTTGTTAGCGGCACTAGTCCATTTTGTATTTTTTTTTTTTTTGCTACCCAGCCCTGTCTGAAAACAATCTGAAATATGTTTTGCAATTCAAAACCAGTAAATCATACGGAGAAGTGTCCATCCTAACAGATAGAATCAAATTGAATCACATGATCCGCTATTGGCGGAAGTGATCCGCTATTGGCACCCGATCAATTAAGTCTTCCATCCATTATAGTTTTAAAAAAGGTTGGTGCCAGTCATGTAGAGGAAGAATTGTTCTTACCACAGATTGAAATTTAAAAAAAAAACAGAAGCAAAATAACACGAAAAAGGAAAAATGTGATCCGCTATTGGCACCTTGACTGTAATACAATAATATTTCCTGTCTGTGAACAACTTGGTGCAAACTTGTGGCCAAATTAGAATCTGACGATAGTATTAGAGGTGGGAATTTCAAAATAAACCAATATTCCATTACTTATATAGGCTATTATAATTATAGCACCTTAACACTAGCAAGTGCTAACAAAATTTTGTTGCAATACTGCCAAGACTATATCAGCTCCATCATGCCTTGGCTCCTTTGAATCCTGGTCTCAACTGTAGTACGCTGAATGTGAATTGTGTTCATACAGTAATCCACTATTCATACATTTTATCTGTACTTGATACCAAGTCTACTTACCGGAACAAAACAAAATAATACATAAAGACGAAAATAAATATGATTGTTAGCATATAGGTACTCTATATTGTGTAAAAATAAAAGTCAAATCCAGACCAGCAAGTCAGTGGTAATGGGGATTATTTCTCAATCTTGTATTCACCGCCGAAACCGAGAAGAAACTACTTACAGAGAAACAAGATTGTAACTGTCAGAAAACTGTTGGAAACAGACTTGCATCAACTATTCTCAATTCTTTTTGGGGAGTTTTTTGTTGTTTTTTTTTGGTGGTGGGGCAGAATCATTCAGGATGCATATATGCCCTGGTAGTGTTCTACTTCCCGTGGCCCTAGGACCTTGTCAGACTGTTACTTATTGCCAGATGTTGGCGTTTAGTGCTAATGGCATTACTTGTTTTTGAGTTCTTCACTCGCACTTGCTGACCAGGTTTTTTTTTGCCACAGCTGCAGTTTATGGAATAGTCAATTGTCTATCAGTCCATGTCAGCGTGGAATGAGGCTCTTTTAATAAATATGCAAGGAGATTTTCTCCCTCCCTGCAGCATCGAAGACCGACTTGTTGACAGTGTTGTTGGCTGCTGCTGTGGGCCTCAGTCAAATGAGAAAGGCGGGGTGATTTTCCTCCGAAGATAGTGCATATGAAAACAGGATGTCACCTCAAAGTAAACAGATAAACAATAACTCAACATGAAAGATTACACTCAGACCAAGCTAACAACCCCTATCACCATAGGCTTGGCTGGTTTAAAATTGTTTTGTTACTAGTTTTTACATAATATAGAGTACATTACATGCTTTAAAACGCTAACAATAAACTTTTATTTTCATCTTAAATATTATTTGGTTTCGTTCTCTGCAAGTATTCTCTTCTCGGGTTTGGTACCAAATGAGGAGATTAATAAATAATCCCCTTCATCATAGGCTTGGCTGGTTTTAAAATTGTTTTTTTCTAACTTTTACATAAATAGAGTACCTATTTTACTAGCAATAAACATTTATTTTCATCTTTAAATATTTTTATATTTGTTCTCAGTTGTTCTTGGTAAGTTGTCTCACCGTTATACCATCATTTGTCGTTTTTTCTGGAGGGAGCCTACTGAGCTCTGATCACACCACAGGCACAACAGATGATCACTACATGTTAGTCCAAACATGGTCTGACAGAATTCCACCCAAACTGTCCACTGGCCAAACCGTCGTCCTGCAATTTGACCCAAACCGGCCACTAATTTAATCCAAACCGTCCTCCACAGTTCCCAAACCATTCTCTAGTATGTTGATCCAAACCGTCCTCCAAAAAAGGAGTTATTCTTATGGATAACCTGACATGGAAAAATAACAACATAAAATTGTTTTTTTTATTTTCAACTTAAGTTTATTATTTTTTAAATAAATGAATAAATATTAAAAAAAACATGTTTGAAATCATAACTATACTAAAATAAAAATGATCAGGATCTGAAAAGTGACATTAAAAAATTGAAATAATTACATGTTATGTCTGGCTGTTATGTGGGTTTTTATCACAAATATTTTTTATTGGGCATTGAAATGTACTAGAGGTAATTTTCAGTAGGTGGTAACAAAAAATACTTGTGAAGAAGCACAGAATGTTCTGTCAGTTCATAAATGAAATAATGCAGAGGTCTTGTTTGCAAATATTATTTTGTTGCATGGTATCAAATAATGGAAACTCTCTGTGGCATCAATACTTGATCATCTTTCTGAAAAAGAACATGATATTATTCCTATGTTAGCCACTGAGGGCAAGCACACAATTTATTGTTGTTAGTTAGCCATGACAAGGGCCTAGTTCTAAATGGGTGGGGTGTCGTTTACAAATATTAAGTAATCCCTCGGTCCACCTTCCACTACTTCTTGGTAATACCCAGATAATGGAAGTCGCCAACCACAAACACTTGGGAGTGATATTAAATAGTTCATGTACGTGGAACGATTACATTAACCATATATGCTCAAAGGCCTGGCCACGTTTAGACCTACTGAGGAGACACAAATTTAATCTTGACCGTAAAGTATTAGAAAAAATATAATTTGCCTTCATTGGATCTCTCCTTGAATACGTGGATGCAGTTTGGGATAACTGTTCGATATCCAAAATAGCCGCTTTGGAAAAAATACAGATAGCTGCAGCCAGAATAATTACAGGGGCAACTGTATGCGCCATTAAGGCCGCTCTAATTCTGCAAAAATGCTGGGAGACATTGCAAGAAAGACGCCGCAAACACAAGTTAATTCAGTTTAATTCCAATTCCACCCAAACTGTCCACTGGCCAAACCGTCGTCCTGCAATTTGACCCAACCCGGCCACTAATTTAATCCAAACCGTCCTCCACAGTTCCCAAACCATTCTCTAGTATGTTGACCCAAACCGTCCTCCAAAAAAGGAGTTATTCTTATAGATAACCTGACATGGAAAAATCCAAAATATCCAAATCCAAAAAATACAGATAGCTGCAGCCAGAATAATTACAGGGGCAACTGTATGCGCCAGTAAGGCCGCTCTAATTCTGCAAAAACGCTAGGAGACATTGCAAGAAAGACGCTGCAAACACAAGTTAATTCAGTTTTTTGAAATGTATCGCATGTCTCCCTCCTATATTTCCAACAAAGTTCCCCTGCTTGTCTCTTCCATGAATCCTTCACTTAATCTTCGGTCACGTCACAATAATCGAGTTCCATTCTGTCGTACACAACTGTACCAGTCTTCTTTCATTCATAATGTTACTGACCAGTGTAATAACTTGCCTGTGTCGGTCCACGAGAATTCTTCATTGAATAACTTCAAGGCCTTCTTGAATGAAGGTAATCCACGACGTCTGCCTTCATTGTATAGTATTAGCGAATCTCGTGCAGCACGAATTTATCACTGCAGGATGTGTTTACATTGTAGTAACTTGAATTTCACACTTATATAATAATCATCTTGCATTGACCCCATTATGTTGTTGTAATGAACAAGAGATGCCAGAACATTTTCTACTGCACTGTCCGATTTATACAGATGCTCGTCGTGTTATGATCGATATACTTCTTTTCAGAACAGATGTATCCATACTCCTTTTTGGTTCTGAATATTTCAAGAATGATGAAAATCATCTTATTTTCGAGGCCGTACAGCATTTCATTCTAATGAGTAGGAGATTTCGGTGATTGAAACACTCCTGTCATTTACCTAAATATGAGAATCACATTTACCCAGTTTGCAATAGATACTTGCATTACCATATCATGTTTCTGCAAGAGGCCCCGTTCAACTAAGGCCCCACATGCCATCCCTCTCAGCAGGTATACACCACACAAGCAGCGAACTGCCAGTGTTTTTGTATCGATTTCTAGGATATTGCATTTTGTGTTCAAGATGACTTTATTTCTTTTCTGTATCTTTTTTATCATTCTCTTTATTTCTTCACTCTTCTTCTACATGTCAAGTTCAAACAATCTCATGCATCATTAACTATGGGGGTTCGACACTCACTTAACTGCTTTCATATTTGGATACAGCCAACCTTAGTCCCATACATGGCCCACCATCTTCCCCATCTACCAGTCAATGGGGATTATGCACTTCTGCGTTAGTGATTACTTGTGTGTGTGTTAAAACGTATTGTCTCAAACCTGTCAGGGAAATGGCATCGACCCGTCTGACCACGAGTCATCATGCCCTCGTGTCTGGTGCCTTGGTTCAGCGAGGTGCAGTGGGTAATCGATCTAGTTAGGCGGGCTGCTTACTAAATTTCTTCTACCTCCAGTGTGACGATGCGTGAGTGTAGCTATTTATCCTATTTATCCTAACCATCTTCTTGTGTCAGTTTATCCAACAGTTAAGGAGACGACCCAAATAAGCTCCAAGCTTTCTGTCGAATCCCTTCTTTAAAATGTATCTTTTTTATTTTTATGCTGTGTAATATTGTATAATATTGTAAAGTTTTGTACAAGTATTCCATTCTGTATACAGCAAATGTAATATGTTCCAATAAATTTTGTGTAAACTAGATATTAAGATTATTTAATACCTGATAATAAAATAATATTAATGAGCAAGCACACAATTTGCTATTAATTAATTCAGATAATTGCCAAGTTCTAATGGATGAGGTCCATCACTACAATAATGGATAATAATTCAAACAATAAACAGCATGAGCAGCAAACGATGACTGACATCTAATTAACTGTATTCAACTTATGTTTACATAGTCATCAGTCAAGAAAATGACTTCTACTGGAATAAAACCATTAAAACCTAAAGAAAATGTAAAGAAAAAGGTTTATCCAAAGGCTATCCAACACATTTTGATGAGTATTATCGTGACATATTTATAAAAAAATGTTCGATTTTCGTATATTTCTACTGGAGGACGGTTTGGGTCCAATAGCGGCCAGTTTGGGTCAAATTGCCAGTTTGGGTCAAATTGCAGAGGACAGTTTGGCCAGAGGACAGTTTGGGTGTATTCACCCTGAAAGACCTATTTTAATTTTTAGCTTAACTTGAAAAAGTCAAGATAAGCTATTGCCATCACGCGTTCGGAAGTCTGAGAGTCTGTGAGTCTGTTCATATTTTCCTTTAGCACAAGCTACATCCCGTAGTTCTTGTCCGATCATCCCAAAGTTTCATATGCAAGTTTGAGGCCATATCTAGATGAGAACACCCCCTTTTGGTCATGGTCGGTCAATCGTGATGGCTGCCCGAGCCCAAAAACCTTTAGCACAGTCTACAGGTTGCATTTAATACAGAGTGATTTTATTGTAACTTGGTAGGATGACTCCGTATGATGTCGAGATGAGAACTTCCCCATTTGGCCGTGATCTGTCAACTGTACGGCTGCCCAAGCCAGAACCCACAAACGTTTAGCACAGTCTACAGGTCATTTAATACGGAGTGATTTCATTGTAACTTGGTAGGATGACTCCATATAATGTCTAGAAGAGAACCTCGCCTTTTGTTCGCGATCGGTCAACTGTGATGGCTACAGGGGCCTGAAGCCTGAAAACCTTTAGTACAGTCTACAGGTCATATTTATGAAGGGATTTCATTCTAACTTGGCAGGATGACTCCAGATAATGTCTAGATGAGAACATCCCCTTTTGGTCATGATCATTCAGCCATGATGGCTACCCAAGCACAAAACCTTTAGCACAGACTACAGGTCGTATTTATGAAAGGATTTCATTGTAACTTTGTTGGATGACTCAGTATAATGTATAGATGAGGACGTCCCCTTTTTTTTGGCAGCCCTGGTAATTCATCCTCAGCAATCAGCAGTGCTGAGGAAAATGCAGAGGAAAGGAAAGAATATCCACAGCAAAAATACTGCAGAGGATGGCTTCTTCAGAAAGCCTTGTGGTGGCAGAAATTGCACAACTTCCAGGTTACACAAGGAATCAAACCATGTGGGTTGCACTACGCTGTATTGCTAATCTTACAATATACAGTACAAGTTGCAGCAACACCACTAGAAACTATGTGTTCTGCTTCTTCTATGTTGATAACACCAGAATCTTACATCAGTTTCTTCCAGAAACTGATATCAGATTCTGGTGTTATGAACATAGAAGCAGTGACATACTTAGTTTGAGGTTATGCTGCATTTTATTTTTACTCATACTATACATACTGAGCAAATCGCCTTACTTCCAAAATTTTTTCTCTGCATTCACATGGTTCATGATATTGGCATGATCTAATTGAGTGAAATATTCTGCACATTGATTGTGATTATATACACATGTATCTCAAACTACTTTCACATGTTAAAGTTACTTGAAAGTTTTCACTTCACCGCATACTACATATATATAAAAGTAACAATTGAAATTTCCTTGCACTTGCCTCTTTACCCTGATTAGCCACTACTATTGCTGAACTAGTTTGCTTGGTCCAGTCTTGAGATCTTCGGTGACCCATCCCTCACATTCCTGTTTCCAGTAAAACAGAACTTGTTTGCCATAGTAAACAAAAACAGCTGCACTTCCCTTGGGTGATCACCGATACAAACAAAAATACACACTAGAGCTCTGTTAACCCTTTACCTAACGAATCGCCCGCATCCGCCCGCGTAATATGCAAATTGAGCAGTTGGAAAAATTATTTTTTTCAAAATATTTCAACAAAACCATATCATGTGACCCCTCATTGCAACGAGCTCATTGAGCCCGTTCCAATGAGGGGTCACATGATATGGTTTTGTTGAATTTTTTTGAAAAATTGAAAAAAATGATATTTAAAATAATAAATTTTGATATCGTCTGCATAGGTAAAGGGTTAAGTCTCTGCAAGGTATAGAAATATTTATTACAGAAAAAAATAGATAGAAAGTCCTCAGACTGAAACTTTGCATGTTCTTGTATGCCCATTTACATTTTGAGTAGGTGGAAATGCCACTGCTCATTTCATGTACAATCTACACCCTTCTTTATATGCAAACAGCTGAATTGAGTTAGCTTAATTGGCTTTAATGTTTTACATTAATTAATGCCTTTGAAGGGTAAAATTGTGTGATCACCGGAATGACAAAAACTCCCCAGATGAAAACTGAACCGGGACATAAACGTCCTGGACATAAACCCCACCTCCAAATATGAAAAGTATGATGAACTACACTTTCAACATATTTACATCTAATTTGGAGAAAAACGCTGTTTTTCTTAATTTTTTATTGTATTTTTTTTTTCAGAAAAGGGCAGACATTTTGTTTACAAAACTTTACAGATACTGTAACATGATTTAAAAAAAAAAATGTCTGTAAACACTTTTGGCTAATAACCCCTGATAGATGTCCATGTGCCATTACTAGTTGGGCTGTATTTAGGTAGTCCATGTAATTAGCATTGCAAATTGTCAAGTGAGGATGCAAAAACTGATACTAAAAAATTTTACAAAATATGTTTTTTAGTTGAGGCCAATTTTCCATTCCGAACATATGTATGGCTCAGAAATGAGCTCAGTCTCACAGCAAGCAGTATTGCCCAGCTCCAGAATGAATGTCACCCTGCATGCATATCTTTTCCAAAAAGATCTTGCCAGGTACATACATGTGATATGTGTCTGCAATACCGTAATTGACAAAAAAATAAACTGTAGTGTTGAACAGTTTCACTTCAAAATTAGCAACTTGTCTGATAATGGCAGCATGTATCCTTTGTTTGTTAAAGCCTGTGATGTCAGTTGGATTTCATTGCTTAGCTATCATATGGGTTCATTGTGCTCCTTGAAAACCTTGAAAGTCCATGAATTTGAAAATCCATTTTCAAGGCTTGATAGTGCTGGAAACTTGAAGTAGTATCCTTGAAAGTACTTGAATTTCAGTTGTCTCATAGAAATTGAAGCACTTTTATTACATGCCTGTTCTATGAAATTCCCATCTACAGCAACACTAGGCCATACAGAAAATGAAAATCTGTTTCACATACATGTGCCAAATGGAAATCATTGACAGACTATTTTTGGATGATCACGTCATCTGTCAAAACTAACATTACCCTGCCTACTTGGAATTTCCGTTTGACCTACATTCGCGGAAGCTGTGCAGTTTAAACAAAGTGATTGCATTCTAATAAGCTATCGCAAATACAATAAACTAAATAAAAACATCTTTGTGAATAGAATTACTTCTAAAGTTTAGGAGGGAGAGTTCAAACCAATCATTATTAGCTGTATACAGATAACAAATTGAATTGAACTAGCTCAAATATGCACGTACAAACATACGTACACCACATGTTTGGTCTGTTTATAAATCTGCCCAGGGGAATTGCCCCAAATTCGCACATGTTTGTAAACACTAACAGACGATTGATCATCCGACACTGAAATGATTGTGAAATAACTTGTTTATGGTTGTCAAATGAATTGGTGTCCTTCTATTAATTGTTTTTATAGACGTGAAGGCATGTAATAAACACAATAACATGTATATGTGAATGGGTTAATTGATACGGCACTTGTGCCATATCAATTAACCCATTCACACGTGATTGACTGTGAGACAGGGTAAAGAAACAGATACTTTTCTCTTGAACAAATGTGTTATTCCTGACTGCAGGTGAAGAATATACTTGAGTAGGGTTTTGCAGGGAAAAGTCTTGAAACTTATCTAAAAGCTGCATGAAAATGGCTTGAAAAGGTCGAAAGTCCTTGAACTTGTATATCCCTTAAATGGGTGTCTCAAGAGAGATAAGAAAACACATTGTGGTTGTTTCTCATCTTTATTGAATGGTATCATTGACATCATTTTAAATTAACAATTGAACAATTACAGAAGATAATAAAATGCGGTTAATGAATCATCACAAAATGCTTGGCAACAATCGGTTGAACCGATGTTGCAGGAGCTATTGACGTTGTCATCTGATTGCCCACAATCGGCCGATTGTGGTGGCTGGTTCCACTCATTGGTTGAATACTACAATGAACCCTGCATTATGTAATCAATTGCACTTACCAAGATGACCCGAATAAGCTATAAGCTTACTGTCAAATCCCTAGAGTACTCAATGTCCATTGCAATTTTGATATATGTTACACTGTAGGTTTTTTATTTTTTGTTTTTTGCTTTTGTCAGATTTACAGTGTTAATGTAACATATAACATTCTCTATTGAATAAATATTGTTTAAACTAATTGCACTCACGCATACTTGAATATCTCACATACATCAGGCTTAACACTTAAAGTCTTATTCTGCTTAACATATATGCCAGTGTTCATTCTCATTGAGGATTATTCCCACTCCTGCTGAACTAGTAGCTGCTTATATACAGTGGAGCCCACTTAATTGGATATCTCTTAATTGTATATCCCTGTTAATTGAATATAATTTTCAAACACAAAACCATTTACCATACCCTCAGTACAAATTTGATCTGTTAATTGCATATGGGTTGTAGAGTAAACTCCTGTTAATAGTATATAAATTTTTGTAATATGTCAAAAAAATTACTGTGACACGCACCAAATTCCCCTTATTTATCAACCTTTTTGGCCTCACTACATCCAATACAGGCATTTATTCTATTATATCTTGTTTGGCAGAGCTCTATGAGCTCTATCAAACAAGATATAATAGAATAAATGCTCAGTTTACCTCCTGAACACAGGAAACTGACGAAATCCCTGTTAATTGTATACTCCTGTTAATTGAATAATTTTCACTGGCAAAATGGATATTCAATTAAGAGGATTCTACTGTACTATATCTTTTTGGATTATTCTGACAAATATTCAGATCAGTATGATAAGCATGTAAGTCGATGTAACATTTGTGGAGTTTTTCTTTATGCCTCTGCAGCAGTGTTCATGCTGGATATTTTAGTGCCAAACAAAGTGTTTTGGTGCAAAAGGGGGTGTTTCTTTACTGTCTAATCCAAATAAATTGAGCAAGTTTTGAAAACTGAACTGGCAATTTTTTTTAAGAGAGAACAGACAATTGGTCCTGAACAAAAATACAACAGAAGTCGAAAGTTCTGATGAAATCCTCGACAGACAAAAAGGGTGGTCACCTAAGTTTTATCTATACCACTAATTCAATTAGCGATCAGGCCAAATGATGTTGATATGTACAGCTGTTACTTCACTTACATAATAATAGATCAATCGACTAATTAATGTTAATCAACTGGGCTTAGCAGGTTACAAGTCTTTAGAAAGGTTGCATTTTAACTGAGTGCAATATGGGGAAATATCTTTAAATCTCTTTTTCTCCAGAACCTCTAATCAGACTTTTTCAAGATATGGTATACAAAATCCTTACAGGGGTCGGATTCAAGTTTGTTAAAATCAATCAGACTTTTCAAGATATGGTATACAGAATCCTTACATGGGTCAGATTCAAGTTTGTTAAAAGCAAACCCATCGGTTAATAATTAGGCTTTCTGTGAGAGTCAGAATTTTAGCTTAGTGCAATATGAGGAATAATCTTTTAAAATCTTCTTCACCTTCAGACCCACCAGTTCGAATCTTTTGATACTTGGAATACAGCATCCTTACAGGGGTCAGATTAAAATTTGTTCAAAGCAAGTCTCTCATTTAGTATTGGGCTCCCTGTTGGAGCCCACATTTTAACTTAATCCAATATGATGAATATTCTTTAAAAATCATTTGCTCCAGACCCACTAGTCAGAATCTTTTGAGATATGGTATACAGAATCCTTACAGGGTTCAGATTCAAGTTGATTAAAATCAAGTTCATCGGTTAATAATTGGGCTCTCTATGAGTGTCCAAATTTTAACTTGGTGCAATATGGGGAATAATCTTTCAAAATCTCTAAAGATCGACCAGTCAGAATCTTAGGATGTTTGGGATACATTAGTGCTTCAATGATTAATCGTGATATGCTTGAACTGCGATACATTGCTCACGATTCAATACCCATAGTTGTTTACTATGTATCACGATACGATAAATATAAATAAAGTTAGGCAAAACAACCTCTTTGGATTTTGAAAATTAGTCCAGAGAAACCTTGTTTTTCATGTCAAACTTGATAGTGATTTATATGCCTTCAAAGGAATTATTCAGTTAACCAAAATTTGGAGTATTCCCTTTATTGTACTGAATATTTATTTGATTAATTCATTATATCTTATTTGACAGATTGAGCTCTGTCAAACAAGATATAAGGAATTAAATGTTTAGAACATATTTTCAGAGAAGAACAAAGCACTGAAAAATGGGTCATAAAATCAAAATCTTAAATTACTTAATGTCATGGGTTAAATCTCATTGAGAAGATATCTATTGTGTAAAGAGTACATCGTGATATGTATTACAAGTAAGTTACTGGAAATGAATACATGCAGTCCCCAAAGTAGCTGACATCTGTAGTTGCAGGCCAGGAGATATGTGTATCATGATATATATCATGTTGTGCGCACTGAATTGTGATACATATCGTATCATTAGGGAAGCATATCGTTGCTGTCCTAGGATACAGCATCCTTACAGGGGCCAGATTGAGGTTTGTTCAAATCAATTCTCTTGATTAGTATTTGGAGCCCACATTTTAACTTGATTCAATATGAGGAATATTTTTTAAAATCTTTAAAAATCTTCTCAAAAACCCCAATTAGAATCTTGTAATATATGGTATACACTCCTTGAGGGAGTCAGATTCAAGTTTGACCAAACCAAGTCCCTGGGTTAATATTTCAGCTTCCAATTGGAGCCTGAATTTTAATTTAGTCCAGTATGAGGAATAATCTTTAAAACTCTTCTTCTTCAGAAGCACTAGTCAGAATCTTTTAATAATGGTATTCAGAATCCTTTCAGGGCTCAGACTAAAGTTTGTTTCAAACAAACCCATTGGTTAATAATTGGGCTGAATTTTAACTTTAGAGCAATATGGTGGAATAATCTTTAAAAATCTTCTTCAGATCCCTCAGAATCTTTTGATGTTTCATATTCCTTGGGATTTAGGGGGGGGGGTGGAGGTGCAGATTCAAGGTTGTTCAAATGAAGTACCTCAATTAATATTTGGGTTCCTAACCTCAGTCCAAATTTTAACTTTGTGCAATTTGAGGAATATTCTTTCAAAATCTTTGCACAAATTCCTAATCAGAAGCTGTTGATATATGGAAAACACTATGCTTAGGGGAGTCAAATACAAGTTTGTGAAAATCATGTCCCTGGGTTCATATTTGGACTCTTTAACTTGGGGGGGGGGGGGGGGGGGGGGTTGTGCATAGTCAGTATCCTGTTTTGTTCATAGTTAAACTTCATCAGAGCCGAAATGTACTGGGTAGCCAGGGTTTATATATAGTTTAGGTGTTGCGAGTGCCTGGCGAATAACATTTGGCGAATGTATTGGCGAGTGACTGCAGCAGTTTGGCAAGTGTGGTGGCGAATGTAGCTTGGCGAGTACATGGTGAATACCCCCCTCAGTCGCTTTTGGAATGGTTGCTATTGTTGCCTAATGTTGTCGATTTTGTTAGTTGCTTTGGATGGTAGCGGTTTAAAATTGAGTTTGCTTTTGTCAAAATAATCAGTAATATTTTGTATTTAAAGGGTTGGCAGCAGTACATAGATGGTGGGAGCATGTTCCAAATTTGGCGTTTAACCATTGATAGGCTGTTGCGGGAATTATCACAAAGAGAATAAAATGAAGAACTGTATTTTTATATAATTAAATTAGATGTAAATGCATATCTTGTGAATTGTTAGTTCTTCAACACAATCTTTTCATTGGTATCTTCTGTCTCACGTATCTGCATATAAAATCTGGGCAGCGTAGCTAAGGACTTACCCACTGTTGTACAAAGTGGTGGTGTTCGTTTCCGGTGGGGTATTTCTTCTGTGGGCGGCATTATGTGGGTGGCGCAAGCCAATGTCCTAATTAATAATGGTGTCTGCTCAATTTGGTGACCATATTGTAATGTTCGCTTCTGATCTGGGTGATGTAGAGGTGCCTGTTATATTTGTGGAGTTGCCCCATTTCTGTTCAGTGTTTGCTGGTTCAGTCTGTGTACACTGATTCCGTTGTTTGGTCATATCAGTGTTAACATAGGGATAAAGAATTTCCCTCATTGCTATGCTCAATAAATCTGTAGTGGGTTCCAAAGTTCTTGGATTCTTTGTGCCGAGTGTGCTGCGATTCCGATGGCAAACTCTCGTTTAGTGTTTACGAAAGTATTCTGCTTGCCAGAAGGCCTTATTGCAAATTGTGCAGTTGAGTACGCCCTCATTTTTGCAGGTGGTACGGTTGTGTTGATAAAGGCCCTGTTGGTATTTATACATATATTTATGTACATGTTTATCTCGATATCCAACGCGAACCTCACACTCCCCAACTCTACCTATTGCCTAAAGTCCATAAAAACAAACAGAAAGGACAAGTACCCGGACATCCAATTATCAGTGGCAACGGCTGCCCCAGAGAACTTATCAGCAGCTTCGTGGATGAACACATTAAGGGATTTGTGAAATCATATCCGAGCTACCTTAGGGATAGTAATCACCTACTCTGTAAGCTCAATGACCTACCACCACTTCCTGAAAACTTCATACTGTGTACTTTGGACGTTGTCTCACTTTACATGAACATACCCAACCAAGAAGGCCTACTAACTGTCGCACCTTGTATACGTAACCACAAACCACAATGGCAAATTTCTCCAATGGCTTACTTACCCTCCTAAAATTAGTCCTTTATTCTAACAATTTTCAATTCAATGGCCTCCAGGTAGGGTGGGTGACAGTGGGCACAAGAGTAGCACCCAGCTATGCCCACATTTTCATGGGTGAACTTGAAAACAAATTGCTTAAGAATTTCCACCATCAACCTGAATTATATCTTCGGTTCATAGATGACATTTTTCTCATATGGACCCACGGGGAAACAGTTGATTCTTCTTGAGTTTATTGACTACTGCAACTCTGCACATCCAACATTAAATCCAATGAAATCAGTCAATTTCCTGGATGTCAAAATCATCAGATGGAAATCGGATAAAACTGACCTCTATACCAAACCTACTTGACACTCACGCATACTTACACCCACAATCATCATGCCACAGAAAGAACATTGTCAAAAGTATACCTTTCAGTCAGTTACTAAGAGTGAAACACATGTGTAGTGATCACGACGACATCTTCAGACAGTCACATACCATGCTACAACACTTCCGAAACCAGCTGTACCTGGAGACAATGCTACAAGAACCACTCGCCAAAGTCTCTTCTATCCAACGATCCACACTCCTGTCTGACAATCCAGATAAAGATAAAATAAAACAAACTGCATACCTTTTGTAACGCATTTACCCCCCGTACAACATAAAAATATATAAGCACATTAGGCACATTTGGCCCATGATGCCCTACACAACAATTGGACAAACTTTTCACTTCACCCTGCACCCCCCCCCCCCTACTAGCCTTTAGACACAACCCATCATTGAAAGACATGCTAACCAGAGACAGACTACCAACTATACAACATAGTGGGAAATTCATCCTCAATCCTCGGACACATTGTACCGACAACAAATGCGAAATTTGTGCATCATTACCAAAAAGCTTGCGGTTTACCAGCAGAAAACCTCCTGTCGCTACTGGGGCCCACGCAGGCCGAACTGTTAAAGCTGTAACTGTATTTACCTAATCACATGCAAAATTTGTAAAAAAAATATGTTGGCGAAACTAAATGCCACTTTAAATTCTGCATCAAAGAACACATATCTGATATTCACCACGAACAAGAAACACTTGTCGCCATACACTTCAACAACCACATGAACCCAGACCTTTATTATCATTATACAAGTATTATACAAGTACTTAACTCCTACCCAGATCACCCTAACATGACAAACGCTGTCAAACAGAAATCAACTGGATTTTTTTTAATTAAAAACGCTTGAAACATTAGGCCTGAACAGGAAGGACTTTTAATTAAGTGTTTTCATATGGAACACCAATGAGTAAATCTGAACAAAAGGAGAGTGAATTTCTTGACATAGTTACTAATGCTTGATATATTTTCAGGAGCTGTCAAATATTTTCAGATCAGCATTGTATCAATTAGGATGTTTTCCAACATCATCACCAAATACTAATGATTGGCGATCTTTGTTTGGAAATGCTCTAAAGGTAAGATGAGATTTTTTAAACTAAATGGTTGAAAAATGTACAGTTCTAATAACTTTTACGGGGATAATTGTTGAACTGATGTCATACCGCTCGGATTTATTGAAGAGAATTCATTGAAATTTTACTATACATAACACTTATGAACTCTACTGATAATGTTTAAAAACATTTTAAATCCCCACAAAGTTTTATTTGAATCTTAAAATTCAGTCTTCTATTCATTTATAACATTATACACTGATTGTTGTGTGTATTCAATGTTACCCAGTATAATATGGATATTGAGAAATGTGCAAGATACACCACCTGTGGAATCCAGCCTACATGCAAGAATGTCATGTAAGAATGCATCTGATTGATTGCTATGCATCTAGATGATGTTATGATGCAAATAAAATACTTTGATACAGAACAGTGTCAAGCTGGAAAGTAAATAGACCACAGAAGGTGATATTTTTCTTAAAGAATATCAACTTCATTCACTTAATTCAAGTGGGGGTGTGGTAGTGGCATTGCAGTGACCCTTCTCGTCAGATCACCGAAGTTAAGCAATGTTGAGCCCGGTTAATCATTGGATGGGTGACCGTCTGTGCGATCAAATCGGACTCCCGCATTGTGTCCTTGGGCAAGGCACTTAACCCCGATTGTCCACATGGGGGCATGATGGTGCTGTGTACTAAGGCATACTGCACATCGATGGTACACAATCCAACCAATCTAACCCTGCCTGTGCTGCAGTGCAGAGTTACAATGTTGAGGCGCTGGCAGCTGCTCATCGTTGCTCGGTGGTTCTTTCCAGGTACTCAGGCTTCCTCCACCCATAAAACTGTCACTGTCATGATTAGCCATTGTGCATAAGTATGTGACCTTAAACACCAATAAATAAATACATACTTAATTCAAGTTTTTCTCTTAACCCACTCAGTATTTTAAACATTTTTTTCACCAAATCTTGTCATGGCTGCTGTAATGCAGCCATGACTAGATTTTATGAAAAATTCAGCTAAATTCATTGATAAAAAATTCCATCCAATTTACAGGGAGACATTTGATTAAATGTGCACAAATTCTTGTTTTTGTGACAAGAGATTTCCAGTACTGGGCAGGTATTCCCGCCAGCAGCATGTAAGGAGCAGGCCTGAAAATAAGCAGTCTGACATTTGCGAAATGAGGTCTCCAGAGGGTGAATTTGATGTTGCTATCCCATACAATGGGCCAATTTATCCTCTGGGTACCTCTTTCTGTTTAGTTTTGAGATATCTGATTCAGATTGAGCTTCACAGAGGGTAAATTTAGTGATGCTACCCTGCTTTGCAGGGTAGCGTCACTAAATTCACCCTTTGGGGACCTCATTTTGCAGATGTCAGTTTGCTTATTTTCTGGCTTGGTAAGGAGTTAATCATGGAATAAATGCAGGCACAACTTGAGTAGAGTACAGGGAATAGAAATCAACAACCCTTGCTGAGATTTTTTCTCTGTTCATATGGGAATTCGTGAAATAAGGAAAAACTGGCAAATGTGAAATACAGGAAAATCTCCAACTCTGATCATTGATTCCTATCCCCTGTACTCCCCGTCATTGTGTTCTGTTGTATTAGGCATTAGAGACCACTGGTCATTAGACTAACATACACAGATTGGAATATTTGAGATTGTTAACTGGCTGAGGGCTATATTATTTTGATGGTCTGAATTTGTTCATCATAATTTGTTTTATTATAAATTACTGGAGAGTGTCCACAGGCACTTTCCAAAAAATTGTAATAAAACAAACTTATATAAACAAAATATTATTAGTGCTTTACTGAAAATGAAACATGAGCAGTGTACCATTATTTTTTGGCTTCTAGCACTCAACCAGTCAAGAAAATCATTGCCTCCATTCATATGAAAAATGAGCATCTTCAAATCTTTGAACCGTGGCAATAGTTTCAGATGATCCAGAACAAAATGAAAAAGTGAGATGGTAAAACAGTGTTCAGAGTAACTGACAAATGTCAAGGCTGAATTTATCTGTCATTATAGAGGATTTGTACACAAGCAAAAACATTTACTTGCATGGACGTGAGAGGTGGGTGTGAGTTTTTCAAGCAAAAGATACCACTTAAAACTGGGGTGTAGGAATTTGTAACTCATCTGACTAAAGGACGAGATAAGATATACCCGGTAGTCATCACTTTTCATCAGTTGTTGTCCGACAGTCTGTCTGTGTGTCATCATCCATAATAAACAGTGATGGTTGAGTTCTCTTCTCCGAAACTGCTAGACCATTTTGTATAAAATTTTATGTGGGTGATGATTTGGGTGGCATTTCAATCTTTTCCAAAATCCAGATGCTGCCTCTATGAGCAGGGGTGGGGCAAAAGGACAAATCTTATCATAAACTGATACAAACAAAGCCTGGTATTTTCAAGGTGTGCATTGTATTTCACACATAATGCACATCTAACAAACTATTAATTGAAAATAGAATATGTTTTCATTTTTAGCTCAACTTTGGCGAAGCCAAATTTGAGCTTATGCCATGGCCAGTTGTCCGTCTGTCCGTCAACAATTCAATACGGCTCGGGCAAGAGGCTGTATTTATGAACCAATCTTTACGAAACTTCTTGGGTACCTTTGTTATGACTGTGAGACGAGAACGAGTGTTTTAGGGTCCGATCTGAAATTCAAGTTGGCCGCCAGCCGCCATTTTGTACCGACGATGCAGAAATCTGTTTTTTGTACAGAACTGCCATATGAAAGCACTAATTTGAATAATTTTTTGTATGAATGTTTAGTACCATGGGATACATCACATATAATACAGGTTTTTTTCTCGTACGTAAATTATGCAAATTAGACTAACTTTGATGTATTTAGTGTTACTTTCAGCACTGTAAGTGCAAATGCCAATATGGCTCGGGCTAGAGGCCATATTTATAAACCGATCTTTACGAAACTTTTTGGGCACCTTTGGTATCACTGTGGGACGAGAACGAGTGTTTTTGGGTGCGGTCCGAAATTCAAGATGGCCGATGGCAGCCATTTTGTACAACATTAGGTGCAATCAGATTTTTGCACAGAACTTCCATATGAAAGTGCTGACTTGAATAATTTTTTGTGTGAATGTTTAGAACCATGGGATACATCGCATATAATACAGGTTTTTTTCTCGTACGTAAATTATGCAAATTAGACTAACTTTGATGTATTTAGTGTTACTTTCAGCACTCTAAGTGCAAATGCCAATACGGCTCGGGCTAGAGGCCGTATTTATAAACCGATCTTTACGAAACTTCTTGGGTACCTTTGGTATCACTGTGGGACGAGAACGAGTGTTTTTGGGTGCGGTCCGAAATTCAAGATGGCCGATGGCAGCCATTTTGTACAAAATTAGGTGCAATCAGATTTTTGCACAGAACTTCCATATGAAAGTGCTGACTTGAATAATTTTTTGTGTGAATGTTTAGTACCATGGGATACATCACATATAATATGGGTTTTTTTCTTGTGCCGAAATTATGCAAATTAGATGAACTTTGATTTTTTTCAGTGCTACTTACACACAGTAAGTGCACATGTCAATACGACTCGGGCTAAAGGCTGTATTTATCAACCGATCTTCATGAAACTTCTTGGGTACCTCTGTCCAAAATTCAAGATGGCTGCCAGTGGCCATTTTGTACCGAAATTAGGTCCAATCACTTTTTTGTCACAACTTCTATACAGCTCGTATTTATGAACTGATCTTCACGAAACTTCCTGGGTACCTTTGTTTTCAGCTTGGGACAGGAATGAGTGTGTTTTGGGGTGCCTTTGTTATCAATGTGCTATGAGAACAAATATTTTGGGGTTCAGTCAGACCCACTCTGGGACTCAAAGATTTCTTTTCTATTTAGCATCTGACTGTCACCCACCTTTACAATACTTTACCTATACATTTGTTACAGGTTACGGCCAGTATTTATGTACAGTCCGTTACAATACTTTATATGTACATTTGTTATCAGGTCATTACCTAGATGTTTGTCATTGCTGTGTCACATACTATACATGTACATGTCTTGACAAGTTGAGCTACAGTGTCATTGACACTTTCATTGGAATTCACTTTAAAAAAATTCCCACAATCCTATATAAAGTATTTCCATTAGATCCTTGAACCCTGCATCTTATGTAAAAACATGTAACCAACTAACCCAGTGCATTTTTACAGCCTTAGTTGGTGCAGTGCACAGGGTTAGTCACACTTTTTAGTTATAAAATTTTTTCGTCTTTAACTGAGTAACTAACCCTGTGCACTGTACAGCCTTAGTGTAAATCTCACCTAACTCAACTTTTTACTTAATGTAATGACCAGATCCAGCCAGTACTATTCAAAGTCAGCTTAAGGCCCCCCCTCATTGGTGTTTTTTTTACATGAATTCCAAAAATGAAAACCTATTCTATTTTCAGTAAATAGTTTGTTATCTAAAATCTTTCCAGGAAGGCAATTTTTAGCATTCCTGTAAATTGAGCATAACTGCCAGCGATATTCAGAAGCAATGTGTCAGCCACTGAATGATACATATATAACAAATTAAAGACAGTGTCTTGATTACCACTGTCCAAAGTCTTGATTAGTGTCTTTAAAGAAAAGTTCAGTGGTTGAATTTCATGATGTCATATCATAATTATAAACACACATTCGCTGTCCCAGTTCAGTAACTTGATTGCCACAATCACATGGAGAACAGAAGTAGACCACCCAAAGACCTGTAGAGTTCAAGTAAAAATCACCGGAACCGTTTTTGCTTTTTAGTTGATTTGTTTTTCACAATTCGACTTTGGGTTGATGAAGTCTGTTCATATGTGTTTGGGCATAATGTAAGATTGTTAGCACACTAAACTAAATAAGCATGGATGGATTCCAATAATTTATTTTATGTGCATTTGTTCGGATAACATTTTGATGGAGTTTGAAAACCACTTTTGCCCAATTTTTCTTCCAAAAGTTATTACCCTTAGTTTATTGAGTTATTATGATTTTCACTCTGTGAGCATAATCACTCGAAATGCCAATGAATTTCAACCATTTTCCGTATGTGACTTTGTTACTTTAATATCTTGTTAGAGTTTAAAATCCAGTTTTCCTTAACAAGTTACAGCCTTTAGTTGATTGATTTTGGAGGCTGTCTTGCTGGGCAGGCATTTCAGCATTTTGAAATTCCAACATTGTTATTGCAGTCACTACATTATTATGGATTCCAACGATATTTAGTATGTGAGTTTGTTGCCATAATATTTTGATTGGATTCAAAAACCACTTTTGTTTGAGATTTTTTTCTAGAGCTATTGATTTAGTGTAATTTTTCATCATTATCATAACTCAGACAAATAGCATTTTTAACAGTTTTGAGTATGCAAGTGCATTGCTTTAATATCTTGATCAAGTTTGAAAATCAGTGTCACACAATTTTTCTTACTTGAGTTATGGTCCTTAGATTGATGATTTTCCATGATTATTATAGCCTATTAGTGCAATAACTCAAAAAACATCAATGGATTTCATTCATTTTAAATTTTTGAGCCTGCAGCTAGATTATTTTGATTGAGTTTCATTTCATTAAAAATTGTAATTCATCAGTTAAATTTGCCCTCGGTGTTCTTTCTGAACCCGTAATTTGATAGGTCGAGAGCCGGTCAGCCCAGTGCTCTAATTTCAGGTATATTCACTCTTTCTGTGCTCTAATTGCCGGAAGCGTGTCAATTACTGGTAGAACATGTCTGTATCTCCCTTCTCTCTTGTGAACTCTTACGTCACTCGAGTCACGAATCGGACACATTTTGTAAATTTGATCATGGCAAAAAGACTGAGATCGAAAATGACATTTTTTTATTGTTTTTTTTTCAAATAAAATGGGTTTGGAAAATTTTTTCGCTTCTAACGATGACTGGAATTACAATGGAGGTAAACAAACGTCTCTTGTTTCATTAGACATTCAGGAATTTGACTATGGTAGTCATTTGTTAATTCACCCCTCGGGGCTCATTAACAAATAGCTTTCCATAGTCAAAGTCCTGAATGTCTTACTCAACAAGAGACGTTTATCTCCTAAATAGGAATTAGAATAACCTAACAAAGGTTTAAGCAAGAAAATTTTGCATAACCTATTTTTATTGGCATAACCCTAATAGCTAAAAATAGTAACACAGGTTCCCCCGCAAATTTGGTTGCCGATAAAATGTGTTCTTTTTGTTGATAGTTCGTCCACTGAGTTCCAATGTGTTCTATGTGCCTACTGGCACATAGAACGCATTGGAATTCAGGGGACAAGTTATCAAATGAATTGCCGAGTGTGCTTCTAATAACTGCTTTTAAAGACAGGAAGGCGTGTAATATGGTGGCCACTCATTTTATCCTTCCACGCTCGCACTCGTGCCATATCGTCCAACCCATTCACATGCATGTGGCGTTTGGGTATTTTCAGTTCCATATACTACTGTTCTCTGATGTATGTAGATTACCGGTATCTGGAGGTGCCATGAAATGCTTTTGTTCAAAATAAAAGGGTAGAATTTTTGGATGTTTGACCAAATGAAATTAATGCAAGGACTATTATACATGTTGCATATTATTATTTCTTAATATTGCTTCTGTTACACAGTGATGACTTGTAAAGCCGAGTGTCAGGCCATTTTTAGACATTTAATATTTGATGGTAATGATACAGGTCTACCATCACTTCCAATAACTATCCTGAGTTCCAAAAGCAGATATTTTGATTATTTTGGAATCGTGTTTGACTTAATAAATTCACAAGCTTCGAGTATGTTAAAATACACTTTGCAATAACACTTTTTATGTAGATTTCCATTTTAACCCTTTACCCAATGCAGACGATATCAAAATTTTTTATTTTAAATATCATTTTTTAAAATTTTTCAAAAAATTTCAACAAAACCATATCATGTGACCCCTTGTTGGGATGAGCTCGTTCCAACGAGGGGTCACATGATATGGTTTTGTTGAAATTTTTTGAAAAATATTTTTTCAACTGCTGAATTTGCATATCACGTGGGCGGATGCAGGCGATTCGTTGGGTAAAGGGTTAAATAAATTCTGAGGGCATGTCAACTTTGGAAGCCTATAAATGGTTTAAACCTTGTTGAACACTAACAGCATGAACTCAACAGTTACTGTCCTGTTCAGTTCCAATAATTGCCAGTGCCAATTGGTTTCAGTTTGAATCATTTTGGTCTCTGCAACTCACTCTGACCCAAATGCCCATGGAATGCATTTTTTGTTTTAAACCGTTTAGCCGTAGCTCCCTTTTTGCACATCCCCTAACATATATTACTTTTATGGAGGGGAACATTGAATTCAGAACTTTTATGTTTGAAGACATATGTGCGCAAGTGCAGATGATGCAAGTGAACAGTTTGGCCAATGATGTGCTGGAATTTACAACTTTGGGAAAATTCTACCAGAAATTCTCTATAGTAAATGAATTATTTCAATGTGATTGACGATTTTTATGAACATACAAGACATCATAATGACATGCTTTAGAAAACACCATGGTTGCATTATTATACAGTTTATGGTTTAAATTTTCAATGGGGAGGAGGTATGATTAAATTACTCAACTAGTAACCCTTATTGAAATGTGTGCCATTCTTGTAAGCAAACAGCTCAGTTGCATGAATGACAGTACTAAATATTGTCAGTTTTACAGCTGATTTTGAATATTTACAACAAAAGTTTTATGCCGATGCGAAACAATTTTACGTCTGCTTTTGGCTCGCTGACCAGCCAAATGTCACAAATTGCAAGGTTATGTATGTCCAATTTACAAAGAGGATGCTTCTAATTAAAGTAATTGGTTGATCAATTCTCAGAATTCCAGCACTGGAGTTATATAATGAGATGAACAAAATGCAGTTCTCTGTATCTGACCGATTTTCTCCTGAAAATTTGGATGACAGGGGAAAGGGTTATGCCACACAGAGTTGGTATAACCGATGCACAAATGAAACCAGCATTCATCTAAATTTTAGAGGCCTTAGTTTGAAAATCAGTTCTATCCGATTTGTCTTACTTGACTTATGGCACTCATTTTATTGATTTTTTTGTGATTTTCAGGCCATTGGCCATTGGCATGGTAACTCAAACAAACAATGAATTTCAAAAACTTTTGGCATGAGAGTTTGTTCCTGTGGTTGTGGAAAACTAAATGTTATATTTTTCTTTCTGTTCATTTTGTGATATTTTAATCAAAGCCCACTGCAGCAGTTGCCATTACTGCAAGAATAATGTAATGCCTACCTCTTCTTATACCCCTCCTCCCCTCTCAAAGAGAATAGAGGGTATACTGGATTACAACTGTTCACCCTTTCATTTGTCTGTCTGTTCATTTATTTGCACATCCAGTTTTTGTCTTGCCATCTGTCCATCCATCTGTCCAGCTGCCTTTCTTGTTATCACATATTCAAAAAAATGTTTAAAATATTGTACTCAAATATAATATATGGCTTTTTGATGATAATATCATGAATGGAATTGCAAACCAACTCTGACCAAGTATTTTCTCCAAGAGTTAGTTCCCTTGCTGGACTTTCTTGTCATCATATTACCATTTCTTGTCATCATAGTTTAAAGAAAACCATTCAAGATTATTTTCCACATTTAATATATAGCTTTTTGGTGAATATCATGAACGGTTGCGAACCAGCCATGTC
Organism: Pictodentalium vernedei; assembly: GCA_031216915.1. NCBI lineage: Eukaryota > Metazoa > Mollusca > Scaphopoda > Dentaliida > Dentaliidae > Pictodentalium > Pictodentalium vernedei. Next base: position 377,368,467 of record CM062292.1, read on the forward strand.
AAAGTATTTCTTTAAGAGTTATTGTCCTTGTTGGACTTGTTGTCATCTCAGTACCATTTATTACCATCACACCTTAAAGAAAACTGGTAAAGATTTTTTTCCTAATTTAATATATAGTTTTTTTGGTGATAATATCATGAAGGGGACTGTGAGCCAGTTGTGTCCAAGTACTTCTTTTAGAGTTATTGGCCTTGTTGAACTTAGGTGACATTGCACTTTTTTTAAAAATAGTTTTATGAACAATAGAGTTTGCTAATCAAAAAGAAAACATGCACATTTTAATTTGAGTGTGTTTTCATTGAGTCAGGCTTTAAGAAATTATGGGTGAGGTCATTTAGAAATTGGAAGGTTATGGTAGGATACAAAATGTTCAGTAATGACTGTGTAGTTATTCTTAGAATCACAGAATTCTATATCCCTTAAGCCACCAACCATAGATATTCATTATGGGATATTCATTGCCACAAAACTGTCACTGGAAATTTATATCAAGAGTGTGCACAACTGAAGAGACCAATTTTGTCTTCCATTCCTAATTTTCAAATGTCCAATGAAAAATTTGGTCAAATGTAAAACAGAATTTCATAAATATTTTTAGCTATGTTAATGATTAGGCAAATGAAATGACCAGTTGCCGGATTTCTGTGTATGGAAGGTAATATTAGTGGCAACAAATTAAACTTTAATATGATAACAGCAAATGACTGGGTCCTGTTGGTATAGTTTTAAACCTGTCACAAATGATCTGTTGACTGTAAGTTTTAATTATATCTCACACTGTATGTATGTGCCTATTGTGCCTTCTACCATACCAATAACGATCTCGGATGTTGCGATTAAAAGTTTATCATCTGTGTTAAACTTGGTGTTTCAGATTTACAAAGAATCTATACGAAACCACAATATAGAATACAGAGTAGAAACATTGCTGTGGAAACCAAATGCCCAAAGAACTTTTGAGATTGTTGGCAGTATTAAAGGACATGATGACAAGAAGCTTGATTCGAAAATAATATTTCCAAACGTAGATTTTGGATTTAACAACAGAACATTTCTGGTTGCTTCAATGCCTGTGAGTGTTTACATGTTCTGCATATTGTAATCTCTTGTATCATGATCACACAATGATTGGCATCCTCCTGCATTAAAATACCAATCTACCATAGATTAATTTTCTTTGTTTCTTTTCTGGCTTAAAAGTGGTAAATGTTTCATAACTTGTGAATGATAGAATGATGCACGGAAATGTTTTGCTTTGTGTCACACCTCATTGCCTCTCCATCTCACCCTTTCTATACCAAGATTGGGCACATTGTCCTGGTTACAGTCATACAGTGCACCCTAGACATGTTGGTCTTATGAATAATTATAAAAAACAAAAAGTAACAGTTTCTAACTAGTAGAGTGCTTGAAAGCCCATTTTAGGATTTATTGTGCCACAACTTAACCCTTTACCCAACACAGACGATGTCAAAATTTATTATTTTAAATACAATTTTTAAAAATTTTAAAAAAAATTACATCAAACCATATCATGTGACCCCTCATTGGAACGAGCTCAGTGAGCTCGTTCCAATGAGGGGTCACATGATATGGTTTTGTTGAAATATTTTGAAAAATTTAATTTTTTCAACTGCACAATTTGCATATTACGCGGGCGGATGCGGGCGATTCATTGGGTAAAGGGTTAAGCCTTTACCCAATGTAACGGCCAGCGCTATTCACAAAAATCGCAAATTAATTATTTCCCCACTTTCGAAGAAAATGAGGGGTATACTGGATTACATGCATCTGTTTGTCTGTGCATCCGTGCATCCAAGAATATTCATAACTTTCATAACTTAAGTAAATTATTATAGAACTTGCTATGTAATTAAATTGTAACATTTCCCAAGACTAGAATGATTTTCAGTGTTGTCAGATTATTATTTGTTTTTTTTTATTACTTGTTCACTTAGAAATTGTGTCCGTCCGAGCAAAATTTTGTCTGTTCAGCTTGTATCTCGGTACTGAATGTTCTATTGCAATGAATTTGCCGTGAACACTGCTCATGGTATCGTCTTTAAAAAAAGGATTCAATGATATTTCTCACATTTTCCTTTTTAGAGTTATCCCCCTTTTTTGACTTAGAAATTGTAGGAAATAGACATTATTTGTCTGTTCAGCCTGTGTCTCAGGTTCTGAAAATGCAATCCTGTTGGAAAATACACATTTTTTCCCATAATATTTGGTCATAGGTATGCCCACACGCGGTGGTACACCACATGGGGGTTTGCACCAGACAACAGTCCAGCTCTTGTTTTCATTATTTTTTTAAATTTTTTGTTTCAAAAACATAGGTATGACCCCTCATTAGAACGAGTTCATCGAGCTCGTTCCACTGAGGGGTCATAACCTATGTTTTTGAGACAAAAAATGAAAAAAATTAGTTATTCAAGAATTTTGTTTGCAAGTGCAAGTGTTGTCTGCTTTTCATGTTAGGTAAAGGGTTAAAGGCTTCCATTCTGTGGTTGTGTTTCATATTATCTTTGGAGTAGAACTATTTAGTCTACATCAATTTGCTATGTTACAATTTGTGGGTGCCTATAGCCACTCATTCATAAATGGTAACAACACAAAGACATGTGAACAAGTTTTGACGACCAATAATAATTCAACACTCCAACAGTTAAGTTTTTTTATAGTAACAAAACAACATGGCTTTTTTAGCCTGACTGTTTACAATGAGGGCAATAGTCATGACTTTTGTCCGTCCATCCATCCGTCTGTCCATCTGTTAACATTTAGAGTTTTGGTTAAAGGTTGTGGTTAAAGTTTTTTACTGAAGGTTCAAGTGTTTTTTTGTTTTTTTTTCCTGTTTAGTAATGACTTTCTTCTGTCTGTCTGTGAACATTTGGAGTTCTGGTTAAAGTTTGAGGTTAAAGTTTTTTAGTCAACCTTAAAGTTTTTTGGGTTTTTTTTTCTTTTCAATTGATATTACTATTGATTGTATCATTCTCATTTTGTTTCTATTTTTTTTATGTTTTATGTTATTTTGGGAAATATTTAACCCTTTTTTGTATGGCAATTTAACTTACAACTTCCATGTTAAAGTTTTTTGTTAAAGTTTTTTTTTGGGGGGGGAGGTTAAAAATTACAACTTTAATTCTTCAAACAGTTTAGTGGAATGTCACTGTTTCTTATTTGGGACAATGTTTTCAGACTTACTTTCTTTGTATTGGAAATTAGACTTTGCCACAAACTTTCTTACTCTAATTCTTGCAGGGTCAATACAACTTGATGATTCCATTTACATCAATGATTTCTTTTATCAGTTTTAGGAAATATTTAACCCTTTTTTGCCAATCAATTTTACTTTGTATTCCCAGCTTAAAGTTTCGGTTTAAAGTTCTGCTTTTCAAGGTTCTACCTTTCATTCTCCAAACACTCTGTTACGTCATTTCTTTTATTCATTTCGGGCAAGGTCTACTGAAGCTGCACACAGTGGTTTCAAATAATATTGGCATTAATTTAACCCTTTTCACAACGCTTTTTGGGGAGGGTGGCAATTAGGCACTTTTTTTTTCTTTCATCAAAAATGCTTTTTCACAGTTCTGGTTCAATATATTTTTTGTGGTTAAAAATCCAGACAAACACCATCACCCCCCCCCCCCCCCCCCCCCCCCCCCCCACAACCCTCAATTAGGCATTTTTTTTTCTTTTCTCCAATATGCATTTTAAACTATTTACACTCACTACATGCCAAATCTTTTTTTTTCTACTCAGAGAATTTCTTGTATAGATCAACACAAATATATAATTTTATAAATCCCCCACCTCCACTTGTTTGTTCCACTTAACTGGATATCTTTTATTTGAATAATCCTGTTGATTGAAAATAACTTCCAAACACAAAACTAAATACAATACCTTCAGTACAAAGTGGACCTGTTAATTACATTCAGGTTATAGAGTAAACTCATGTTATTTGAATATCACTGAATTCCCCTTGTTTATAGACCTATTTGGTTCCAGTGGATACAATACAGGCATTTGATTTATTATAACTTGTTCAACCAAGCTCCGTTAGCCTGCCTGCCTGCCTGCCTGCTCCACCCCCTCCTCCTACTCATGATCACCTGCCCAAAGCCTGTCCACCCACTCAGCATGAAAACCTGTGTACTTGCGATTTTGAGATTGGTAGGACTGTCACTCATTTTGGCTGAGTTATTGCCCTTTTTTGACTGAGTATTTTTCCAACCTTCATTTGTCTGAGCCTGAATTCCTTCATTTTCGTGTCAATTTTTTTTAAACTTGACAGAGATTAACCAGCATGGAAACCTGTGTACCTGCAATTTTGAGATTGGTTACACTCATTTTGGCAGAGTTATTGCCCTTCTTAGAGTATTTTCACAACCTTCATCATTTTGTCTGCTTGTTTGGTCATATTTTTTAAGAACTTGGCACAGAGATTAACCAACTTGGGAACCTTTACTCCTATGGTTTTGAGATTGGTCATACTCCTTCTGGCAGAATTATTGCTCTTTTAGAGTATTTTTTAAACCTACTTAATGTGTAAATGGGACAGATGCCTCTAGTTTTCACTGGCAAAGTGGGTATTCGATTAACAGGGTTCCACTGTATTGTGATTTGTGATCACTTTTCGTCCATCGTCCCTGGCAAGCTGGTGTTTGCGACTTCTACAAAACCACTGGACCAGTTTCAGTTGACATCACAATTTTTTTGTTCAAATCAACATGCCAGCCCCATACAATCCTCAATTTGTTTGGTTTCGCATCGGAGAATACGAAGCAAAAATTGCAAACTGTGATGCAATAGCTGGAATTGATTAGCGTTTTTTTTTACTTTGGGATAAAATCTACAAACTCAAAAAGTATTCTTGTAATTGTCAAGTTGGATGGTTACTATTTATATCATCAATTACCATGAGTAGCTTGCAGAGTACATATTGCTTCTGATTAGTGGGTGGAGAAATCACGATGACATCAAACCAGAATGTCACAGACATGCATTTACTTATCTCCGGGAAGTAAACAAATGCCTCATAAAATTGAAAGTACAGTATGACACAACGTAAACTTTACATGTGTTCTGGAACTCAGCAGGACATACATAGCATGAATATATGATACAATTAGATGAATTTGTTCCTATATTAAAGATGGGATCAACCTATATGATAGCAATGATATAATGTATTTCTTTTCAACCTACTCACAATTGTTTACAATTGGCTGTAACATAAGTGCAAGCCCTACTTCGGAACTAACTCAATCTTTTAAGAAACTTTTCCAAACAAGCTGGAAAAGTAATAGAGTGCAAAAGTACGAAAAAGATCGAAAAAGGGGCGAGCGAGACCAGCGCTCAAAATTACAGGTGCTCTCTCTGCACACCTCTTGCGTTTACCGAGCACATGCGCAACAACCGTGATGTCAATTCCTTTTATTTCCGCCATTGTACTGGTCGGAAATTGTTGTGACTCGTGCTGTTTCTTAACTGTTATCTTTGTTAACAACTTATTTGTATGTGCTATCTTCATCTGATTGTGTGCAAGTGGATTGTATCCTTTTCAAGCTTTCAAAATTATTACTATTTGATGATATTTTTGATAATTTTTGCTTGCTTTTTCACACATAGTCTTGTTTTTCCCCCACGTGTGAACACAACCATTGTTCTGTTTTCCGTCGTCGGGAAGCTTGATTTCATATTTCATTTTCATATTATGCCTAAGACTATTCCTTGTTCCACTTGCTTGCAGGTGAAACATGTGGATGACTCTCATTCCACATGTATCACTTGTAACAATTGTACTCAGGCCCATTCATGTGGTATTTGTGGGGTTTGGTCCTCAAAATTCTGGGCTTCTGTTAACAAGGTGGTTCTGTCTAGAGCTAGAACCCCTCGTTCTCAGGGTAAGGGTAGCCGTGCCTTATGAGGCATTTCTGTGAGTGCACGTAGTGACTCTGTCACACAGGATGCTGATCTGTCTTTTTCTGTGGCGAGTTCCTCTGCAACTGTTGCCGGTGCTAATGCGGTGATACCTGATGTGGAGACCGTGGTCTCTTTGTCTTCTGCTGTCACTCTTGAGGCGTCTGTTTTCGTAGCGAGCTTCTCCGAGGTCAGCTCAGTGACCCTCTCCGATTTGCCTGCGCCGCCGACAGTTGCTGAGGAAATTGTTACTACAGATCCTATTCTGTATGATGGTGGTTCTTCCATCTCCTCTGAGGATGGTATACTGTCTCGGGGGACCGTTACTGTTTCTGCTGGTGTGTCTATGAGCTCTCAGCCTCCCCTGGTTTCGCGGCGAAGCTGTGCGTGTTTTCTATCTGCGTCGTCTCATCTGGGTAGGTTTGCTCCTAGTCGGTTGAGCATTTCGGTCACTTCGGCAGCGATTTCTCGCCCCTCAAGTGAATCGTTTATTGTTCCTCCTTCCCCTGCTAGTGTGCCGACTAGCAGGATGGGGTTGGGACATTGGCATCCAGGGCCTGCTGTTCGGCAGAGGTCAGAACCTTCCTCGGAACCTTCCTCCAGTGATTCCTCACTGTGTTCTGAGTCTGGATGTCGATCGATGCTTGCCGTCGGTCTCAGAGGATGTGCAGTTGGGGGCTTCTGCTACGCAGAGGCCAGTGTCAGGATCCTGTGCGTTCTAAGGCCCTCAAGGGTTTTTTTCTGTTCCAGAGCTGATGCCTTTCTGCCTCCATCGCGTTTTCGTGTTTACGGTTCCGTCTGTCCACCAGTCTTCCAAGGGATGACTACTGTGGATGAAGATTCTTCTTCCCTCGGGTTAACTAAGCCTAAGTCGCCAGTTCTCTTGATGTCGGTAGTTGAATCTATGGCGGGCCTGTCCCGAGAGATGCTGGGTATGTTATCTCTCGCGGACCATGTCGTCGCTGCCATGGCTGAATATTTTCCACCAGGGGAGTTTGATGATGCTTAGGCACCTTTTCGCATTTTGTCGCAGGCTCTCATGAACTTGACACATGCTCACGCCTGTAACATGGCTAATTTGGAGCTGGCACGCCGGGATGCGGTGTTGGATTCTTCTCCATCTGCCTCTTTGGTTGGACCTCAGTTGTTCCATGGTTCCGTGGAAACTGTCCGTGGCGAGGTTCTTCGTCATTCGAAGGATCAGCTTCTGCTGCGACAACTGGACCAACCTGCTGCTGCGTGTGGTGGTCGTTCCAGGCCCACCAAGGGTCCTGCTGCGTCTGCCTCATCGGCGATGCCTTCGGCTCCTTCTGCTCAGAAGAAGCGCCGACGTGGCCAGGCTCGCTGGCAGCCTCAGGCCGGAAAGTCTCAGAACTCTGTCACTTTCCAAGGTGGTGGTTTCTCGTCTAGGCCACAAGTGAAGGTCCTTACCTCGATTCGCCTCCAGTCGGGGGAAGGCTGTCGCTGTTTTACGACCGTTGGACAGTGATAATGTCGGACACTTGGGTCCTCGACGTCATACAATCCGGTCTGCGACTGTCCTTCCATCGGCACCCCAGTTTATCTCAGGTGCCCCTCCCGACTTGAGTCCCTTCTGATTCTCTACGCCGGGACCTTCTGGTGCAGGAGATCGACAATCTCCTCTCCAAAGGGGCAATCAAGGTGGTCAGGAACACCCTTTCACCAGGGTTTTACTCGAGACTTTTCTTGGTGTCGAAGAAAAACGGCCAATTTCGTCCTGTCATCGATCTGAGTATCCTGAACAAGTACCTTATAGCACCTCGTTTCAGTATGGAGACTTTCCGGTCGGTTCGACGTTCAGTTCATCAGGGCGACTTTGCTGCCAGTATCGACCTGAAGGATGGCTACTTCCATGTACCCATTCATCTGGCGTCACGGAAATACCTTCGGTTCTCGTTTCGGAATTGAGTCTATCAATTCAGAGCTCTCCCGTTCGGTCTGAACCTGGCTCCTTGGGCCTTCACCCGACTGATGTCACATGTGCTTGCTTTCCACCGAACTCAGTCGGCTGTGACTTCGCCAGCCTATCTGGACGACATCCTCCAATGGCACCACGATGCTGCTGTTCTGGAGTCCGATGTCCGGCAGTTTCTTTGCATACTAGCATCACTGGGTTTCAGAGTCAATCGCAAAAAAGTCAAATCTCCTTCCTTCTCAGCAATTACGTCATTTGGGGATGGATTTCGACACTCTTCACAGTGTGGTGTTTGTCCCCAATACACGGGCGACGATTCTTTCTGCCTTGACTCAGAACCTGTTTCTATCTTCCTCGGTCTCGGCCCGGACTTTCCTTCGTAAGCTGGGCCTTTGCAGTTCGGTGACAGATCTCATTCCGCTCGGTCGCTTGTTTGTCCAACCTCTCCAACACTTCCTGTTGGATCATTGGCATCCTAATGTAGATCCGCTGGACCTGGAACTTCCTATTTCTCAGTCCTTGCTTTGTCACCTCCACCCTTGGGCCGATGTTTCCTGGCTGACACAGGGTGTTCCATTGGATCTTCCTTTGGCCGATCGCATCCATACTGCGGATGCCAGTCATCGGGGCTGGGGTGTGATGTTGGATCCTCTCGGTCTGTCCACTCACGGCGAGTGGGACAGCGAGCAGGTGGGCCTTCATATCAACCAGAAGGAGCTCCTTGCTCTTCTGTTGAGTTTTTGGCTTTGGATCCCTCACCTGTCGGACCACATTGTCCTATTTCTTTCGGACAATTCGACAGTAGTGGCCTACATACGGAATCAAGGAGGCACACATTCGAGTCCCATGTAGCGGCTATCTTGGGATCTTCTTCTGTTGGCGAGGGATGTAAATGCTTGGGTGTCCATTCGACACACTCTCGGGCATCTCAACGTCCTAGCAGACTCCCTGTCCCGACACGACAGTGTCCTTCCAACCGAATGGATGCTACATCGGTCGGTGTTTCAGGCAATTTGCGAGCAGTGGGAACGTCCTCTGGTCGACCTTTTCGCCACTTGCTGGAATCATCAGGTAGAGACCTTTGTCTCTCCTTGTCCAGATCCTCTGGCATTTGAGGCAGATGCTCTGTCTCTGGACTGGACAGGATGGATTGGCTATGCCTTCCCTCCTGCACCGATTCTTCCTCAAGTATTAGCGAAGATTCGCGCTTGCAGTTGCAGAGTTGCAGGATCATTCTGATCGCACCTCTGTCTCCACAGAGGGTGTGGATCAATCTGCTGTGGCCTCTGTTGGCAGATTGGCCGATTCGACTACCTCAACGTTGTGATCTTCTTTCCCAAGGTCATCCCAGGAAGTACCACAACAACCAGGTGAGCCTATCCCTTCACGTCTGTCTTTTATCAGGTCCTGTCTCCAACGTAGAGGTTTTTTGAGACGAACAGTGGAGTGAATTTCTGCATCGCGGCGACATTCCACTGGCATGACTAATGCTGCGAAGTGGAAGGTTTTCTGCTGCTGGTGTACAGATCACAATGTGGATTACCGTGATCCATCAATCTCTCAAATTGCGGATTTTCTGGTATACCTTTTTGTCTCCAAGGGCCTCCAGCCTATTACAATTAAGTGCTGTCGGTCTGTGCTGTCCGATACTTTATCTTCTTTGAAGAGGCCTCGAGTTTTGCATCTTACACCCAAGTGGAACTTGGCATGGGCATTGCACTGTTTGGAGGGGATGCCTTTCGAGCCTTTATCTGAGACCGATATGTGTTTTCTCACCTATAAGACGGCTTTCCTTCTAGCGTTTGCTTCTGCTTGACGAGTCAGTGAGCTTCATGCGCTATCTGTTGATTCTGCTTTCTTCAGAAATCAGGCTAACAGTATAACCTTCACTACTGATAGTTCTGGCTAAGAATCAACTTCCTAATTCGGTACCTCCTCCCATCTGCATTCGGGCTCTCCCTGCTGTCAATGGCAGGCGACCTCTTCTTTGTCCTGTTCGTGCGATCAAGACTTACATTAATCGCACTCAGTTCATTAGGAGGGGTCAGAAGAGATTCTTTCTGTCCCTCATTCCTAAGAGGCAGTCTATCTCTTCCCAATCTATTTCCAGGTGGATCTGTCTTGCAATCAAGCTGGCTTATTCCCGCTTGTCTGCTTTAGATCATGTTTCGAACCGGTTTAATGCTCATGAGGTTCGTGCCATTTCTACATCCTGGGCATTCTCCAATTCTGTTATGAATGCGGCTTACTGGAGGAATGCTTCTACCTTCTCCTCCTTTTATCTCCGCCACCTACAGCAGCAATCTGAGGACCTTTATTCTTTAGGCCCTCTCATTGCTGCTCAGGCTGTTGTGCACCCTCTTTAATATTGTTTTTATCGGGTTTGTGCTTCGCTCAGCCTTGTTCTTTTCAGGTGCCTTCTCTCTATCTTCATTACAGGTTTCGCTATATTGTTCTCTGCCCTCCCTCCTTTTCTTTCTGCTGCTATTGTTGGTATTGGTTATGTGATTCACCTCCTCCTATTGTTTATTCAGCCAATTGTAAACAATTATGAGTAGGTTGAAAAGAAATTGAAATTTTTTAGTAAATTTTGTTTCTTAACATATCTACCACAATTGTTTACCGGAGGCCCACCCTCCTTGGGGATATCCTTGATATCGATGCCTCCCCACTAAATCACAAACTTCTTATTGGCAGCAATACGGAATTGACGTCACAATTGTTGTGTATGTGCCCGGTAAATGCAAGAGGTGTGCAGAGAGAGTATCTGTAATTTCGAGCGCTGGTCTCGCTCGACCGTTTTTCGATCTTTTTCATGCTTTTGCACTCCATTACCTTTCCAGCTTGTTTGGAAAAGTTTCTTAAAAGCTTGAGTTAGTTCGGAGTTAGTTCCGAAGTAGGGCTTGCGCTTACGTTACAGCCAATTGTAAACAATTGTGGTAGGCATGTTAAGAAACAAAATTTACTAAAAAATTTTAATTTTCTTACCTCGACTCCTCTAGCACTTGAATACTAATAAACAACAGAATGATATAATTTCTCTTCATACACTCATACACTTGGAAAGTGAATTTGAAAGTAAGACTCAGTTACATTCCAAGATGCAAGGAAATTGAATCATTCAGGTCAAATTTTCAAAATATTCTCACTCTTGTCAAACCATGGTCGACCCAGAGGGTCCTTGGACCAACAACCTAGGCTACAAAAAAGTTGCTAATCAATTTTCTGTGAACAAATTGAGGCCTGCCAAAGGGAGGGAGTGGAGGAAAATACTCCCAACTTTTTTATAATCTCCTGAACCAGTGGGTACAGTGACTTGATATTTGGTACTGAGCTTCCAAATCAATTTGTTCAAACAAAGCTTGTGGCGCAATATTTGCCTTTGTAATGGCGGGGCAAAATTTTTGGCCCCACCCTGAATTTCAATTTTCTGAACCATTTATAATAAGCCAATTTGAACTAAATTTGGTATCTGGTATTATTTATTGAGTCGTAAGAACATGATTCATGCAAAAAAAATATTCTTCATCCCCTTGGTAACCACAGGAGCTAAAAATAGAAATATTTTCAAACGCCCATATTTTCTAAACTGCACGGAACCAAGATCTGTTATTTGGTATGAAGCATCCTTAGGTGTAGTAGAATGGAGCAAAATAAATTGCCATCGGTTGTGTCATAGTGTATTGCATTGGGAATAGGAAAAATATGTTGAGCTCCACCCAAAATTTTTATTTTCTGAACCAGTAAGTCAATTTGAACTAAAAATGGAGTGTTGTCTTACTGCGTCATAAGTAATTGAAAGTACCTAATTCCAGTCGATGAACATAGAAATATTTCCAAATGCTCATATTTTCCAAACCTGTTATTTTGTATGTAGCATCCTAATGTCCAGTAGAATTGAGTGGTAAAAATGGCAATTGGTTGTGTCATAGTATACCGTAAGGGGAATTGAAAAAATGCCAAGTCTGCATTTTTTCAAAAATTAAAGAAAAATTTTCAAAAATTAAAAAAATTGTTGGACTCAGAACTTTAACTTGGCTCAATATTAGAAATATTCTTTAAAACTCTTGCCCTCCAGAACCACAAGTCAGAATCACTTGAAATTTGGTATATAATGTCCTCAATGGTGGGGTGTGTGGGGGAGGGAACAGATTCAAATTTGTTCAAATCATGTCTGTGGGTTAGGTAGGCCAAATTTTGAAAATCTTGATATTTCAGTATACACCATCCTTATGGCAGTTCAAATCAAATTTGTTCAAGTCAAGTCTCTGGGTTCATATTTGGGCTCCCTTAGCTTAGTCAAATATGAGAAATAATCTTTTAAAATCTTCTTGTCCAGAGGACCAGAACTACCTGTTACAATGTTTTGATATTTGGTATACAGTATCCTTATGGGGTATCAGATCTAGGTTTGATCAAATCAAGTTCCTGGGTTAATATAAGCCTGAATTTTAACCTAATCCAATATGAGGAACAGTCTTCCAAAATTTCTTCTCCAGTACCACCAGTCAGAATCTTTTGATATTTAGTATACAGCATGGTTGGGAATGTTGGGGGGGGGGGGGGGGGGGTGGGAGGGGGGGATGAAGACTCACCACAGCAGTAGATGATTACTCAAGTTAGGTCAAAGAAATCCCTGGGTCCATATATGGGCTCCCTATGGGAACATGAATTTTAACTTAGTACATTATGAGAAATATTCTTTAAAAATATTCTGCTCCAGAATCACCAGTCACTATCTTTTGATTATGGTGTACAACATCCTAACATCCTTATGGGCAAGGGTCAGATTCAGGTTTGTTCAAACATACTCCTGGGTTAATATTTGAGATCCCCATGGGATCCCAAATTTTAACTTCGTCCAATATGAGAAATAATCTTGTAAAATCTTCTTCAGATCCACTGATCAAAATATATGTGTGTATTCAGTTTACAATCATCCTTAGCAGCCTCAGATTCAGTTTGTACAGACCAAGTCACTGGGTTAATATTTGGGCTCTGTGAGTGCAACATGAGAAATAATCTTTATTAGATCCTTTTTGAACAAAGTTCTCAGGGGAGCACCTCAGGCCCCTTAAGGCATCTTGGTAATATTTGTGTATTAAAAACATTTTAATTATCATAATGGAATGATTTTGTATGGTGCAATTGTTTATTTTGTAGGGTTCGTTTCAGATGAATTTTTATTAACAAAATGCTGTTATGATAAAGTGTTGTTTATCATTTACAGTGGCCTCCATTTACCCACAGAAGGGAAATAATGAATGGATCAGTTGAGTTTGAGGGCTATTGTATTGAGATGCTGAAAGAGTTATCCACTCTGTTAAACTTTAGGTATGATTTTCTTGAAAATTTATTTCCCATATATACTTTTGGCATGATTTTGCTGTAAATTTATTTCCCTTACCATCCCCTGCCCAAATGAGGTTTTGTAGGGGATATAGAAATGGGTCTTCATCATCCACCTGTCTATCTGCCTACACAGTTTGCGAACCATGAGTCCATCTGCACATTTTATAACTTGAACTAATATAATCAGATTTTGATAAAACTCCAAATAGGTATACATTGTAGGAAGACCTCGCTGTGATTGGTTTATTCACTCATTTCTATTAATATATGCACCTGTGTGTTGAAAATTTTGGTATTGGTCTGATGAGAACTTTCTGAACCTGATTTAACTAAAACAAATTTGTACAGAAACAGCATTCACCCAGTTTTGTTGATTTTTTTTTTCACAAACAGTGTATTGAGAATGGCTGCTAGAGATGGGTGTTTCTCAAGGTAAACCAGTGGTTTGATTATCTCCCTTGATAGGCTCTTGTTTGAGATTAACTCTATTCTTGTCATTCATTAAAATTACTTTGTACTAACTAGACATGTCATATTATATTCCTAAACATTGGTAATTCTTTAATCTGAGCATAGTGTTGCTGTTTCTTTAATGGATCACTGGTAAATTATCTACCAACTTTAGGCCAAAAAAAAATAATCTGTTTCTCAGGCCCTCCCGCATGGTTCTTTTGGTTGCCGCATGCTCTCTTTTTATAATCAATTTAAACTTTAAAAAAATTAAAATTAAATGGTTTATGTCTGATATTTTACCCAAGTTAAAAAAATTGATGAATTTGTCCCTTGAGTGCAAGAAGGCTTTGCAATGCTTTAGCATTGCAAAGCCTTCTTGCACTCAAGGGATGAAATACACCACCACCCATGCTATTCTGTAGATTATGAGGCCTAAAACTTGAACCAAGAACATGAACTTTTGATGGCAAAGAAGTAATTATTGAAATAAAAAATAAAATAAAAAACCGCTCGCCCGCATGCAATTTCACAAATAATGGCCTGAGAAACAGAAGATCTACTTTGTGTGGCCTTACCACAACATTTTGATCCACTTCTCACTCTGGGGAAGAGGATTTTGCTCTCTCATGGCATATGCTTGTTAATCTTTGATACATTAGCAGTATGTTGAAAGTGCATTAGCACCCAAACACCCACTTAGTTGTTTTAACCTTCTGCACACTGATGTCAAAATTTCAAGCTGCAGATTTTTCTCATTATGCGGCTAGGAATTTAACCAATTCATTTTTGTTTCACAGAGCTTGAGATCTGTCAAACAAGATTAGTGTAGTTGTTTTCATAAATACATCAAATAAAAGTTTAGATATGCAGACATCCATTCTTGAATGATGAAGATGTTTTTATAATTGCATTCAGTAAATATTCAGTTGTCTAATTTATAATACCAGTGAATAATAAATAATCACAATTTGTCTTGTTGGCTCAAGCTCACACAAATAACTTGCTAAATAGCATGTTTGATCATCACAAATAGAGAAAATTCTCTATGATGTAAAATCGGAACAAACTGAGGCTCCAAAGCATGTTCGATCAATAATGGGTCGACATGTTCTGACTCCTTTAAAAATTTACTTTCCTCAAAAGATGAGGCCTCAATCCATCCCTGGCAATAGGCTTGGCAAACTATTTGGTTGGAGTGTCAATTGCAATGGAGGCAACCATTGCATAGTACCATTTTAGCAATGAGCAGCACATGAAAAGAATTTTTAAAAATGGATATTGTAGCAGCTCTACAAAGAGCCATTCTCAAAAATCTATATGTTCAGCTTGTTTTCCATCTTTAAGTAATCAAAGTGAATAAGTTACCCGCCATCAGTTAGATCCAAGATTTTTTCAAGCCACAGGAGTGCGGGTTGATGTAGTCATTTAACCCCTTGCAACCTCCTTGGAGATGTCAGTTTTAAATGGTATGTCAGCAAAAAAAACCACACACACAAGCCTGCCACCAGCAGGGAAATACAATATGTATTTTTTAATTATCTTCGTGTGTTGCTCATTGTCAAAATGGTGCTATGCAGTGGTCACCTCCATTGCAATTGGCACTCCACCCCAATAGTTTTTCAGAACCAAACAAATGGTCATCATAGTTAATGGTTAGTCAGTTGTTTGTCCATAAAATGTACCCATTATAACTAAAAGATCAAACATCAAAATACTTGGAGATGACCCTCATTCAATGGTATGGGAAACACATTCACTGTGAGAAAAATTGCACCCCAAAAATTGCTAATTTTAACACAGAAACTTTGAGATCATCATGTTTACTGAGCATTAAATAGCTTTCCAGAGCGAATGATGCTGACAGTTACCAAGAAATGTATTAATTTATTTACACATATGCATGTTGTTATAGTTCGCTCACTTTATAAGGCTGATTATGCATCACATTGAAACAGGATGGATGTTCATGATATTTTTGACATGTTGGCAGGTTTCAATCAACAATCACGATAAACTTTTCAACTATTTTGATACCTTAATTTGTGAATCAAATCATTCACTGACTACCAACTGATTTGTCACATGTGACAAGGATGTTTTATTATTATACCACCCACTTGAAAAGTGGGTGGTATATAGTGTTCACTAGGTCCGTCCAATCGTCTGTACGTCCATCTGTCTGTATGTCCATCCGTCTGTGCATCCGGCCATTCGTCTGTTATGCTTTAGGGGAGTACACATCTGCTATCTGCAACTCCTCCTAAACCAGTGAACGAATTTCATTGAAACTCTCAGCCCTTCTTTTACATACATTGAAGATGTGCACCTCCAATTTTCTTTTCAGATAATTTCATTTTTACAGTTTCCCATATTGAAAAATGAACTTTGTCAAACTCAATTGACATTCTGTATAGATCTGCTATCTGCAACTCCCCTTAAACAATTGAACAGATTTCATTGAAACTTTCAGACATTCTTTTACATACATTACAGATGTACACCTATTTTCTTTTCAGATATTTTCATATTTACAGTTCCCCATATTCAAAAATGGTCTTTTTCAATTCAGGTTTTAGTAGGGAGGCTATAGATCTGCTATCCGCTACTCCTCTTAAACCATTGAACAAACTCCATTGGAACTCTCAGACCTTCTTTCACATACATGTGCACCTCCTATTTCTCTTTCAGATATTTTCATATTTTGATGTCTGTCGGTCCATCTGTTACGCTTTAGAGGTGCACACATCTGCTATCTGCAACTCATCTTAAACCAGTGAACGGATTCCATTGAAACTGTCAGACATTCTTTTACATACATTGAAGATGTGCACCTCCTATTTTGTTTTCAGATATTTTCATTTCTACAGTTTCCCATATTGAAAAATGCACTTTGTCAAATTCAATTGACATTCTGTACAGATCTGCTATCCACAACTCCTCTTAAACCATTGAACAGATTTCATTGAAACTTTATGACATTCTTTTACCTGTCTGTCCGACCTCTCAAAATTGAAGATGTTCACCTCCTATTTTCTCTTCAGATATTTTCATATTTACAGTTCACCATATCCCAAAATGGTCTTTGTCAATTCAGGTTGTAGTAGGGAGGTGTAGAGATCTTCTATCCTCTACTCCTCTTAAACCATTGAACAAACTCCATTGGAACTCTCAAACATTCTTTTACATACACTGAAGATGTGCACCTCCTATTTTTCTTTCAGATATTTTCATATTCTGACATACGTCTGTCTGTTCATCCGTATGCTATAGGTGTGTTACGCTTGGGGGGGAGGGGGGGGGGGGGGAATGCACACATCTGCTATCCGCAACTCCTCTTAAACCAGTGAATAGATTTTATTGAAACTCTCAGACATTCTTCTACATATATTGAAGATGTGCACCTCCTGTTTTGTTTTCAGATATTTTTATTTTTAGGGTTTCCCATATTTAAAAATGGGCTTTTGTCAAGTCAAGCTTGCATGGGGGGGTGGGGGGGGGGGGGATTTGACATTTGCTATTCACGACCTCTTTTAAACTAGTGAATGGATTTCAAATGAAACCTTCATTCAAACCTTTTTTTAACATATAATGAAGATGTGTACCTTCTATTTTGTTTTCAGATATTTTCATTTTTACAGTTTTACATATTGAAAAATGGGCTTTGTCAATTCAAGCTTCGGGGTGGAGGAGTGGGGGGTGTCAGTGTTTGTGCTCTCTACATGAAACACACTTTTACTGTTGTAAAATGTTTCTTAGTGGGAGTGGGTGGTATCATTTAGTGAGCAGTGCTCACAGTTTTTCTAGTTTGACCTTTTTCCATTCGATTTCTGTCTGGCAGCAATTAGAGGAAAGCTTTGAGCTCTGGGCTATCATCATTCATCAAAAGCCAAAGGACTCATAACATGATGCTGTCCGGCTGTCTAACGTTACTCAACACTGTTATCTGTTGCTAAAGTGTTGTACCTAACTGCCAATTTAATGCACATTGGCGTCAGGATAGTCAATTCTTTCATTGTTTTTTTGTGTTTTTCAATATTAACTTTGTTTCAGCCCTCAGCATGGTGATGCATACACTTGTACAAATTCATTGACGACTGCAAATTTGTCAACGCTTAGTTGATTCATCGTCTAATTGCAGCATCCCTAGCTTTTTGAGTAGTCAGGTGCAGACATGCTGTGTGATGGTAGTGAAAATAATTCCTCTGAATTTGTTTGTTTGTTGGTCTTGATCCTGCTCCCACCCCCTTGAACCACCAGAAAAAAAGCTATTATGCCACTGAGCATAAGTATTCGGAGAGAAGGAAGGTCTTTATTAAGGATATATAAATGTGTTAGTCTGAAAGATTGAATGCCACTGACTCTTTCTATTGCAGTTATACATTCACAGAGCCACAAGATGGTCAGTGGGGTATGCCTGTAGAAAATAACACATGGACAGGGCTTGTTGGAATGCTACAGAAAAAGGTTTGTGTTTTCAATACTGAAATATGCTCAGTGTCATCATTTGCTACTTGAAAATGTGAGGGTTGGGGCATTTGAAAATTAAAAAGCCCTTCCACTGTGGCAAAGCTCTCATATATTTTTATACTGTACCAATGACCCAGACTTAGCTGGTGCTAACTCCACAAAAACCAGGGCCAAACACAAATTTTGCCCCCCAATCCCCAAAATTTGCATCCAAAACAAAAAGAAATCATGTCCTAAAGGACCTCCATAGTACGACTCTACTGCGCATGCGCAGTGACGCAGTCGTCCCGAAATTGGCGCCAAATATCATTCTCTGTTTGGCCCTTCATCAGTCAACATCTCACTGATCTTTGTGCTTGTAAATCTCAGTTTAAAGGATGCCAGACACGTAATTCTTGGAGAAAATGTGATTCTAAGGAGGATAGAAGGAGGAGAGGAAAAAAGAAGTGGCAAAAAATAATCAGGGCTGTACTTAAAATTTTTTGTTGAAATTATGTTAAGTTGCCTATTTTCGAGGCAAACGCCTCTTGTTGTCATTCTTGCTAATTGTTGCACTGCTTATTCAGTGTTTCCTCTCCCCTAACCTTCTAAAGTCCCCCCTTGCAATTCTCCCATGCTTTTGGCATATTTTTGAGAAGTTTCATTTCTAAAAATTCCCTGGGAGAGTTGCTTGGTTACAGAATGTTTTCTGTTATTTTCCCCATAGTTACGTTTTCACCCATGAGTGTATAACGTTTGTGTTCTGCATCTTCCATCTGATGTTCTGCAGATTCTCCCCTGGGAGTCTCTGTTTTGCATCAGATAGAGTGTAATTGATGACTGATTCCGGGCCAGTTTTTTCAGTGCCTGGAGTCATGTTTTCTTCTGTGTTTACACTGTTTGTTTTCATTGGCAACAGCCTTTTTTGAGGGGGGCTGTTTGCCTTTGAGGTAGTTTATCTCATTATAAGATACATTTATATTATCCGAAAGTGTCTCATTAATTATTTTATATAATTTTAAAATTTTTGACCACACTTTGCCATCGGATCCATCGGGGCTCAACGTTACTTTTCAGCAACTTGGGCTTCTCTGAAAAAATATTTTTTCAAAATTATTTTGTTTTGCAATTGTTTTTTCATTTATTAATGGATCATGTTATTATGTATCTTTGTGTCAGGGGTTTTTGCGAGTAACTAGGACTTATTGTTGTTCTTTCACAATGAAGGGAACTTGTTCAAATTGTAATAGGAAGAAATCTTCCTCTGACTTTCATGATTATTGCATTAATTGTAGTCAGTGTTCTCGCATTAATCCCTGTCCTGTATGTGAACATTGGGATGAGAAACATTGGAAACGTGTGTCACGATATGTTGTTTCTGGAGAAAGAGCGATGCCGGCTCTTTCTCCACAACGTCACTCTACTCTCTCAGTTTCTATTTCAGAGGAACCAGAACAGGGTGATGTTTCCATGTTATCTTCTTCAAGTGTGCGTCCGTCGTCACAATTAAATACAGAGCTAGCGGCAAAAGTGCTCATGGAGATTAGACAAATGTCGTCCGCTAGCTCGCCCGGTGTAGCGTCCATTCACCGAATGGTTCGGCAGCCGGGTTCGTCCGATGCGGTCCAAGAGGAAATTTTGGGTGATGCGAGCACTATAAAAATAATAGATGCACACCCAGTGACGGCGGATAGTGAACGAGAACGGAGGAAGCCTTTTAGTCCGGTTCCTAGCTCGTCCAGGTCCAGCCGGGCCGCGAGCGAGAGAGGCCCCTCTCTCGTACAACAACATCTGGGACCAGATGTTGTGGTACAAAATGTGTCTTTAGCGGAGCATACGTCCGTCGCTCGGGACGCTCCGTTGTATAAGCAGTCCGCAGAGACTGTTAAGGCTTCCTCTTCTCGTCGGCGCACACGACCGCACCTTGGCTGCGTGACCTCCGATATTTTGCCAGCTTCGCCGATGAAGGATTCTTCGGCGACCAGGTCACACCATCCGGCAGCCAGGGATTCGAGACCGATGGACTCCGGACGTTCGCATAGGAAAAGTATGCGGGAGCCATCTGATGCGGAGCTGCCCTCGGCGAAGCAGCGAAAGACCGCTCCTCCGCAGGTCTCGACGTCGGACATTCTAGTGCAGATAGCACAGCTTATCGCAGCATCCCAGCAGCCGACAGAAACGGTGTCGGATCGAGAATTATCCGACGGCGCTGGGTCGGTACGCTCCGCCGAAGCATCGGGGGCGGACGACCGGGAACATCGGGAGGTCCGACCGGATGATGAAAGGGATTCGGATGAATTGGAGCTATCCCTTTCGGAACAACACAAAGCTGCCGTGGACTTCATCCGGCACTTTCTTCCTCAAGTTGTTCCGTCGGGCCAGACTGCTGCGCTTCCGGACAGGAGAATTATAGCGTCATTGGACTCTGATTTTTTCGAGCGGTTCAGGGACATCGCTCCCGAGTTTCCGTCGCAGTCCAATAATGTTGCAAGAACATTTGAATTATTGAACGACGCTATTTTTAAACTTGCTTCCAGGACGGGGAAAGCAGGCTTCTTGTCCGCAAATACTCTCAACCTGCCTTTCATTAATGCAAGGAATAAATTCGACACGGCAGGTCAGGGTATACCGAGAGTTCCTCTGCGTATGGACGACGAGGCGGAAGACTTAGAGCTATCATTACCGTCGTCAGCTTCTATTCCAACCGCAGTGTTGGAAACAGCTATTGCGTCTAACAGAGCCAATTCAGATGCCTTATCTTACGCAGATCACCTTACTAAGGCGTTATCACTGCGTCTTCAAGGGGAAGAGTTTCAGGATATACAATCCTCCTTAAGACTTCTTTCAAGGGCAGTAGCTTATTCCACGTGTAACTCCGCCCTTTCAGTGGCAAATCTGGAGTTGGTTAGACATGACGCAGCCCTGTCTACATCCACACTAGTGGATTCTAAGGTGAAGAACTCTCTTAGAGTCGCTTCGGTCTCCGGAGATCTTCTCTTTGACGGCAAGCTTTCCGCTATTTATGATAATATTAAAAAGAAAGCTAGTGATTCTCTGTTGTTTAGATCCGCTCCTAAAAGGTCGGATACAGCAGACACGAATAAGGCGGGCACTTCTGGGTCTTATCCGCCCAAGAGAGGTTCCTATAGAGGTTCCGGTGCGTCCTCTAGCTCTTATTCGAGAGACCGTCAGGATAGTGACTCTCGTTCGGGACGTCCTTCAGGCCGGGACAATCGGTCGGACGCCCCGAGGTCGACGAGGCGAGGTGCGGGTCGTGGAAGACGTGGTTTCTCCTACCGCAGGCCTCGCAGATCCAGGAGGTGATGGCTCAAACCTCTATCGCGTTCCGGTTGGCGGAAGGTTGTCGAGTTTTTCTCAAGAGTGGGCGTCGATTACGGACGACCCGTGGGTGAGAGGAGTGACTTCGGAAGGTCTAAAGATATCCTTCAAACGAAAGCCTCCATTAACTCGAAGTCCAAAGTGGACTCATCTTCCGTCAAACCCTCAGAAAAGAGACGCTCTGCTATCAGAGGTGCAGTCTCTTTTAATGAAGAACGCGGTAGAGGTCGTAGAAAACCAGGAATCGCTGGGATTTTACAGCCATCTGTTTCTGGTTCCGAAACCAGACGGCTCGTTCCGTCCAGTCATAGATTTGAGCTGGATAAACAAGCTGATCGTCGCTCCGAAGTTTTATATGGAGACGATTCGATCGGTCAGAGCGAGTATTCGGGTGAACGATTATGCAACGAGCATAGATCTCAAAGATGCGTACTTTCACGTCATGGTACATCCGACATTCCGAAAGTATCTACGCTTCGCAGTCCTAGGAGTGGTGTATCAGTTCCGGGCCATGTGCTTCGGATTGAATCTAGCACCCTGGGCTTTCACTCGGGTAATGAACTCGGTAATGATCTACTTCCGAGCTCATTCGTCTGCGGTAACGTCGGCCTACCTGGACGACATTCTTCAGAGGTACGGCAACGAGTTAACGCTTCAGAACGATGTTCAGAATCTTCTTCTATTGCTCCGACGTCTCGGTTTCATAGTAAACGAGGAGAAGTCGGATCTGGTGCCGTCCAAGTCATTCACTCATCTGGGAATGAGCTTCGAGACGCACAACAATCTCGTTCGTCTGCCGTTAACCAGAGCGAAATTAGTCAGTTGTTACGCTCGCTATTGTCTGAATACAGACAAAGTCACGGCGAGAGAATTTATGAGACTGATAGGTCTGTGCGGAGCCGCCGCGGATCTCATTCCGATGGGACGGCTACGCACACGGCCTCTTCAAATTTTCCTGACTCAGAATTGGAGTGTGAAAATTCATTCGCTCGATGTAGATGTTCTCTTGTCAGATCAAGTGAAACAAGAGATTCAGACTTGGGCAAACATTCAGTGGTTAACTCAAGGAGTTCCGCTGCAGTTGCCGGATCCGAGTTTTACCATTATGACGGATGCCAGTCAAACAGGTTGGGGTGCATCATTAATCCCAACGGATTCGAGATGCCAGGGTCTTTGGGATCCGCAATTCCTGTGCAAGCACATAAACATCAAGGAAATGATGTCAATTTGGCTTGCGTTACGTCACTGGATGGACATTATTCACGATGCTCATGTCCAAATCCTATCCGACAATACGACAGTAGTGGCGTATATACGGAACCAGGGAGGCACTCATTCAGTTCCGTTGTTCAATCTAACGGAAAGAATCCTTCTGTTTGCGTTGGAACATCACGTTCTTCTTTCGGTCCGTCACATACCGGGTCGTCTGAATGTGCTAGCAGACTCCCTTTCACGAAAGGGTCGCTTGTTGCCGTCGGAGTGGACTCTCAACAAACAAGTATTCAATCAGATTTGCTACCAATGGGAACGGCCAATGATAGACTTATTTGCGACACATCTCAACAATCAGTTGCAGACGTATGTGTCCCCGTGTCCGGATCCAAGAGCATTTGCAGTAGACGCTCTATCGATCCCTTGGGACGGAATGATAGGATATGCGTATCCTCCAGCGCCGTTAATTCAACAAGTATTGCTAAAGATAAAACAATCTCAATGCAAGATTCTGTTGGTAGCATCTCTGTCGCCACAGAGACCGTGGATAAATCTACTCAGGTGTCTGTTGTGGGACCTACCGCGGAAGCTCCCTCCACGAGAGGATCTTCTTTGGCAGGGGAAATCGCGCCAACTACATCACAACCCGCAAGGTCTCAACCTTCACGTTTTTCCGTTGTGCGGTCCTTCTTGCATGGCAAGCACTTTACAGGACGAGCAGTGGACGCGATTTCTAACTGTAGGAGGACCTCCTCTTCGCTAAACTATGCGGCTAAGTGGAAGGTTTTCCGTCGTTGGTGTAGGGATCATTCTGTTGATATATTTGATCCCTCTATACCAGACATTGCTAACTTTCTAGTATACTTGTTTGACGAAATCAAACTGCAACCTGTTACTATAAAGGGTTATAGATCTATGTTATCTGATACCTATGCACATCATGATAGTTTACAAATTGGATCTAATGTCTCTTTATCGAAATTGGTTAGAAACTTTTCGATAAATAGACCCAGAACTCTTAGATTAATTCCTAAGTGGAATTTAGCTTGGGTTCTCCTTAAATTGAAGGAAAAGCCATTTGAACCTCTTGGGACAGTAGATTTCAAATTCTTATCTTATAAGACAGCTTTTCTCTTAGCTTTCTCTTCTGCCAGAAGAGTCAGTGAGCTTCATGCACTATCGGTGGATGATTCTCATTATCGTAGTGTTGGGAACACTATCACCTTCACTACTAATGTCGGTTTTTTAGCTAAGAATCAGGCTCCTAATAAATATCCGGAACCTATTGTTATTAAGGCTCTTCCGTCTTCAGACGGGCGTAGGCCTTTACTCTGTCCTGTTAGAGCACTACGTATCTATAAACAGAGATCTCAGTTCATCAGAAAGGGACGGAAACGTTTCTTTCTGTCTTTGATGCCTAATAGAAAGGACATTTCAGTCCATTCTATTGCTAGATGGATTCAGTTAACTATCCGTACTGCGTATGAAGATTTATCTTCTTCTCAGCAGTCTGTGCTTAAGATTTCTGCTCATGAAGTAAGAGCTCTTTCTACTTCCTGGGCTTATGCTAATAGTGTTGCTATTACAGATTTAATGAAGGCTGCTTATTGGTCTCAGCCATCCACATTTACTAATTTTTATCTCAGAAATATTGAGTCCATTTCTGGAGACCTGCATTGTTTAGGTCCGTTATCTGTTGCTCAGAATGTCGTCCACTAAACAGTTGCAACTATAGTTATGCAGGCTTTCTGTTCCGGCAGTGACTCCGTCCGGCTGCCCTCTTCGCTCTGGGCTATTTGACCCAGGGCAAGGGGAAGGGGGGGGGGGGGGGCGGGTGTTCCCTTAGGTCACCTGCTTTATAGTGAAAAGCAAGGGAATGCCTCCTCCAAGACAGTATTTCTGAGTCGCTTCCGGGATGGTTTTAAAGTGTAATATTAATGTTTAATTTCATTCATGTCTTATTTTTAAAATGTAGCTCGGTGTGAAGCATTTGTATATGTCAAGTGTCAAACGGGCTTTAATATACAATACTCGGACACTTTTAAATGATTATAAAGAGTCTCAATTCTCTGGACTACTTTATTTATTGGCTTGCTTTAAAAATAATTAGTATAAGGGTTATACTGGATGTTAATAGAGAACATGAATGTTATTGTGCTCAATTATTAAGGGTAGTGTATCTTTCTAATTTAAATATTAAATAAGAAAGATACATGTAAAGCCTAATACTCCTTTTCTCCTTAAGGGGTTACCTCTTTATTTTATAATTGAGCTTATTGGATTTTCCTCTATGTCCTAGGCCCTCCAGCCTGTTTACTATTCAGCTAAGTCTGGGTCATTGGTACAGTATAAAAATGTTAAAAAATTTATAGTAATTTATATATTTTTTATACTTACCAATGACCCAGACGGGGATGGCCCTCCCTGAGTTGGGAACTCTTGCCTCCCCGCTGAGTACATAGCGCTGACCAGGCACTGCCAGTAAGAATGATATTTGGCGCCAATTTCGGGACGACTGCGTCACTGCGCATGCGCAGTAGAGTCGTACTATGGAGGTCCTTTAGGACATGATTTCTTTTTGTTTTGGATGCAAATTTTGGGGATTGGGGGGCAAAATTTGTGTTTGGCCCTGGTTTTTGTGGAGTTAGCACCAGCTAAGTCTGGGTCATTGGTAAGTATAAAAAATATATAAATTACTATAAATTTTTTAACTTTTTGGCATTACATTCACATGCTGTGTCCATTTGCTTATGATCATAATTATCTGCATATTGTCCTTGTTCTGCTTAGGCAACTGCTGATGCATACTACAGAGAAAGACCTGGTGTATGCCCTGAAACCATGGAAAATGTCATTTTCTAAGGTAAAATAGGTCTAAAAAGAAAACAACACAGAGATTTCAAATTATAAGTAGCAGGTATATATGGCATGAACAACCTAGAACAGTTACAGGAAAGATAAAAGAAGTGGTGTGGCCTCTCCTCTACCTCTCATATATATCTGTTTGCCATTATTAGCCTCCCCCCCCCCCCCACAAGGGAGGATTATAGCAAAGACCTGTCTGTCTGTCCATCCATCCATCCATCTGCCTGTCTGTCCATCCATCCATCCATCCATCCATCCATCCATCCATCTGTCCATCCGCCCATTCTACTGGACTTTGTTTATGAGATAACAGTTAATGGATTTCAAGTCTTTTTAATATATGTCTTTTTACAACGTCTACATCAAGTTTGATGGCCACTGATATCTCATGAAAATTATGGGAGTTATCGCCCTTTGTTATAAAAATATTATGTAATGCTTGTTTGTGGCATAACTTTAACAATAGTAACCAGATTTCAATTCTATTCAGTATATGTCTCTGTAGCAACAATGTTTATGTCAGATTCAGTGACCAGTGATATCTGATGAAAATTATGGGAGTTATTGCCCTTTGTTAAAAACAAACCTTGTATAACATTCTCATCTGATAACTTGGAATAAATTTCCTGTCAAATTATCCTCAGTTGAAGTGATTATAATTTACAGGAAGATTATCCCATCTCTGTATGTATCTCAACTGTTTTGGGACTGTTAACATTGACCAAGCCGCCATAATATTGCTACGAGGAAGAAATAGAATATGTGCATTAGTTCAAATAGCGTATTTCTCAAACAGCATTTATGTTTTTTGCTTGCTTCTTCACGATCGTTTTAACTCCACTTTAGTTGGTATATGTTATATGTGGTGATGGTTAACCGGTTATGCAAATCATAACTAGTCATGTCTGTGACTGATTATTAACCGTTTAACCATTTAATCCCTAGATTCAAATGATTTTATGCAAAAATAAATAATAATTTGACTCCTATGACCCCCACCCTGGTCAGTCAGGCCAAATTTTTTTTTTTGCACCAAGATATGTTATGCCAGATTTAAAGTGATTTTGTACTCGAAAAAAACCCCCACCTATACCCCCCACCTCCCCATTTGGGTGGTGCAGGCAATGCAGGTCTCTTGTTTCTCTATTGTTTTGTTTTTTTTAACTGTCAGAGTGCTAAATTGTTTTCAAAGGTGATTTGTAACACAAGTATATTTTACACTGTACACCATGGCCCTGACTTAGCTGGTGCTTACTCTAAAATATCAAGGGCCAAACACAGAGTTTGAACCCCCCCCCCCCCTTCCCGCATCCCCCAAATTTGCATGTAAAACCGAAAATTAGAAGTCCTATCTAGTCCTCCATACATTTACTCTCTGCACATGCGCAGGTGCCAGGAAGTGACCAGAATTGGTGCCAAGATCATTCTTTGTTTGGCCCTCAGTCCGATAACAACAAAGTTTATAATGATGCCAGACACAAATCAATGGTTAATTTGGTGGATCCAAGGACACAACTGGATAAAGGAAGGAAGAAACAGTGGTTTGAAACATTCAGGACTGTAACTGTATAATATTTATAAAAATTAATTCATGTTCCCCAATTTTGGGACAGGGGCCTGACGTCATCATTATTGATAATGATTTATCCACTGTTTGTTAAGTATTCCTTCCCTACCCTACCCTACCCTACCTTGAAACCTCCCAGTTAAACTTCCAAGCTTTTTGGCCTGTTTTATTGAAATTTGTTTATAAAATTTCTTGGGAGTTTAACGTGTTACACAGAAGGTTTGTTCTGTATATCCCCATGGTTATGTCCTCACTCTAGGGGTGTTTAGGTGTTTTGGTCATGCATCATACATCTGATATATCGTTTTTTCTTCTGATGAAGATCTTGCTTTACATTGGATAGTTCAAATATCTTACTGACTTCAGGCTGTGTTGCCTGGGTTTTTGTTTCCGGTTTTCATTCTGACGTGTACATTGACAGCGCTCTATTTATATATGTAGTTTCCTATTTATTATATGTTAAGGTCTGTTGTAAATATTCCGGTTATGTAGCAATTAATTTTTTGGATAGAAAAATAATTTTTGTCCACACTTGGGCGCTATCGGGATACATTTGGGCACATCATTCCCTTTGGGAACTTTGGCTCTTGTCAAAATTTTTCGAAAAATTTGTTTAAATTATTTTTGATTTCTATATTGAATGTTATTTGTTATGTATCTTTTTATAATATTTAACGTGGAGTTGGTGGGAGTATGATCGACTTAGTTTGCTTCATTATGAAAGCATATTGCTCAGTAAGCAAGGCGAGGAAGCCTTTCCTCTGATTTACATGTTGGTAGCCTTGTTTGTAGTCAAATTTTTTTTTAAATCTTCTTCTCCAGATCCAACAGGCAGAATGTTTTGATATTTGGTATACAACATTGTGGGGTGGATCTGATTCAAGTTTGTTCAAATCGGCCTCCTGGGTTCATATTTGGGCTCAGTATAGGAGCCCAAATTTGAATTTAGTGCATTTCAAGCAAATTTCTTTAAAAATCTTCTCAAGATCCAGCAGGCAGAATCTTTTGATATTGGGTATGCAGCATGCTTAGGGGAGTGAGATTCAAGTTTGTTCAAGCCAAGTCGTTGGGTTCCTATTTGGGCTCACTGTGGGAGCCCAAATTATAACTTAGTTCAAAATGAGAAATTTTCTTTAAAAATCATCTTCTTCAGATCCAGCAGTCAGAATGTTTTGATATTTGGTATGCAGCATCCTTAGGGTGGTGAAAGTTGTTTAAGCCATGTCCCTAAGTCCATATTTGGGCTTGCTGTGGGAGCTTGAATTGTAACTTAGTTCAAAATGAGGAATTTTCTTAAAAAATCTTCTTCTTCAGATCCAGCAGTCGGAATGTTTTGATATTTGGTATAATGCAGCATCCTTAGTGGGTGAGATTAAAGTTTGTTAAAGCCAAGTCCCTGGGTTCATATTTAGGCTCACTATGGGAGTTCGAATTGTAACTTACTTCGTAATGAGGAATTTTCTTAAAAAATCTTCTTCAGATCCAGAAGTCGGAATGTTTTGATATGTGGTGTGCAGCATCCTTAGGGGGTGAGATTCAGGTTTGTTAAAGCCAAGTCCCTGGGTTCATATTTGGGCTTACTGTGGAAGCCTGAATGATAATTTAGTTCAAAATGAGGAAGTTTCTTTAAAAATCTTCTTCTTCAGATCCAGCAGATGAATGCTTTTTGATATTTGGTCAGCATCCTTAAAGATTCAAGTTTGTTTAAGTCATGTCCATAGGTCCATATTTGGGCTCACTGTGGAAGCTTAAATTGTAACGTAGTTCAAAATGAGGAATTTTTTTTTTAAAATCTTCTTCGATCCAGCAGTCAGAATGTTTTGATATTTGGTGTGCAGCGTCCTTAGGGAGTGAGATTCAAGTTTGTTAAAGCCAAGTCCCTGGGTTCATATTTGGGTTCGCTGTGGGAGCCCGAATTATAATTTAGTTCAATATGAGGAATATTCTTTAAAAATCTTTTTTTTTGAATCCACTGGTCTGAATCTTTGGATATTTGGTATAAGCTTTTCTTAGGAGGGGCAGATGCAACTTGTTGAAATCAATTCCCTGGGTTGATATTTAGTGCACCTTGACAGGTGAGCGCCTCAGGCCACCTGGGGCCTCTTGTTTAGTTTCTGTTTATAGAGGAACAAGAACATGGTGATGTTTACGTGACGCCGTGAGAGACAGTGCGTCCGTCGTCACATTTAGATAATCAAATAGAGCTAGCGCCTAAAGTGCTCATGAATATTAGATGGGGCAATAAACCACAGCGTGGTTTCAGCTCCCTATCGCCAGCTAGCGCGACCGATGAAGTGGTTACACCGTCTGTGGGTACCGTGATGTCGGGTGTGTCCGTTGCGGTCGAGGAGAGTAGAAAGGGTAGAGCGAGCACTATGAAATAATAACATGCTCACCCTGAAATGAATGGGAGGAAGAAGCTTGCAAGTTCAGCGGGAAGCTCGGCGAGGTCTGAAGGACCGCAAGCGAGAGAGCCTCTTTCATAACAACCTCTGGGGTCAGATGTTGTGATTCAGAACTTGTTTCAGTCGGAGCATACATCCATGCCTCCCGTCCGGATCGGCTATAGTTACAGCTTCTTCAGCGTCTACCAAGCACACACGACCGCACATTGGCTACGTGACTTCTGATATACAGCCTGCATCGCCGAGAAGGTCCACTCTTTGTCAAAGAAGTCACATCATACTGTAGCCAAGGAGACGAGGCCTCATTCATCGGGACGTTCGCAGAAAAGACCCATCTTGAACACACTGTCCCAGGAGCAGCCGGCAGCCAAGCATCAGAAGACCGCTCCTCCTCAGGCCTCCGTAATGGACATGCTGTCGCAGATTGCGCAGCTCATCAGCAAGTGCAGAAGCAGCCGATGGCAGGCTCAGAACCTGAGTTGTCGGATGGTGCTGGGTCGGTCCAGTCATCTGCGCGTTCAGATGCCGATGACCGTGAGTGTAATCTGATTCAGTTGGATGGTGAAAGGGATTTGGAGGAGAATTACCCTTCCCTTTTGGAGCAACATAGGGTGACGATGGATCTAATGCATGAATACTTCCCGGAGTTCGTTCCCTAGAATCAGAATGTTGCAACCGCTCGAAAGTAGCACTACAGTAGCTAAGAGATGAGGCCTCATATACTGGGACCTCCGGAGAAAAGAGCCGTCTCATGAGACACACTGTCCCGGGATCAGTTGGCGGTCAGAATAGAAGACCACTGCTCCTCAGGCCTCCGTAATGGATTTGCTGTCGCAGATTGCGCAGCTCATCACAGCATCCCAGCAAGTGCAAAAGCAGCCGATGGCAGTCTCAGAACCTGAGCTGTCGGATGGTGCTGGGTCGGTCCAGTCATTTGCGCGTTCAGATGCCGCTGACCGTGATTTTCAACTGATTCAGACCAATGATGAAAGGGATACGGAGGGGGATTGCCCTTCTCTTTCGGAACAACACATGGTTGCGATGGATTTAATCCATCAACACTACCCTGAATCAGAAAGCTGTGACTACTTGCAAGAAACCACTAGCATTGTTGGATGCTGACTTCATCCGGAAAAAGAGGAGGTCATGTCTTTTTTGGTTAAGTCTAGACAGGTGTCTTAGGCCTTTTAGACAATGCCATATTTATCTTTCCAGTGGGAAGAAGTAAGCGGTTTCTTGTCATCATCTTCTGTAATTTTACAGATTATAACAGAAAATGGGGAAGATGTATAGAGAATTCCTCTCCATTTGAATGAGCAGGCTAAGGACCTAGTTATGGCCTTACCTTCATTCACTATTCGCTCAGACACAATTGAGATGCCAATTTCTTCATTCAGCGCGAATTTACACTCCCTGTCTTACGCAGATCACCTTTAAGATCTGTGATGCAACGTCTCGGAAAGGAATTTGAGGATGTTCATACCTCATTTAAAGTCCTTCCAGGGCTATTATATTTATCACGTATAACTCTGTCTTAACAGTGGCTAATTTGGAGTTAATCAGCCGTGACAGAGCCTTTGCGTCGTCATCTTTAATAGATGACAAGGAGAAAAACTGTCTATGGGTCGCTCCAGTTTCCGGTCACAAAGTTTTTGATGATAAGCTTTCATTGGTTTATGACCAAGCTAAAGAAAAGCATCAATACTCTGCTTCTTAAGTCGGTGTCTAATCGACCCGCAATAGCAGAAAAGAGTAAGGGAAAACGTCCTAGACAGAAAGTCGTCTAAAATAATCATCCGTAACTCTCCTATAATTACTCTAGGGATTGTCATACAGCGACTCCGATAGGGGGCTTAGGTCTGATCGAGACTACCGGTCAGATGCCCCTAAGCAGTTGGCCCGAGGTTCTTCACAAAGGAGACGTAGTTTCTCCTTCTATAGGCCTCGCAGGTACTACAGGTGAGGGTTAAAACCTCTATTGCTTAGCAGTTGACAGATGCTTATCAAGATTCACATCAAACTGGATAACTATTACGAAAGACCAGTAGGTGAGAAGTGTGGTCTCAGACGGCCTACGGCTATCTTTCCGAGAGAACCACCACTAACTTAATGTCTGTGATGGACAATGCTTCCATCATATCCTTGAATAAGAGTCTCTCCAATCCGAGGTAAAGGTTCTCTTGACAATGAAAGTAATAGAGGTCGTCGAGAATCAAGATTCTTTAGGATTCTATAGTCACCTGTTACTTGTACCGAAGCCATAGAGCTCATTCCTACCGTTAATAGACTAGAGTTGGATAACAAGTTTATCATAGCTCTAAAAGTTTATTTATGGTTATCATTTATTCAGTAAAAGCGAGCGTTCGAGTGATGGACTATATGCTACAAGCGTAGATCTAAGGATCCGTTCTTTCATGTCCTGGTATATCCGGCATTCAGAAAGTACCTACAGTTCGTTGTCCAAGGGATAGTATTTCTGTTCCGAGTGATGTGTTACGGTCTGAAGATAGCGTCTTAGACTGTCACTCGAATAATGAACTCGGTAATGTCTCGCAACAATCTGGTTCGTCTGCCGATATCCAGAGCGAAATTAGTCAGTTGTTATGCTTGCTTTTGTCTACTCCCAGACGCATTAACAGCGAGAAATTTTTATGCGACTGATGGGGTTGTGCAGAGCGGCTACGCATCTTATTCAGATGGGTTGTTCACACACACGTTTCCTCCAGTTATTCTTTAACCAGAACTGGAGTGTTAAGACGCATTCACTCAATACCAGTATTTTTTTAATGGATCTAGTAACAAAAGGTCCATATTGGGGCAGATATTCAGTGGTTAACTCAAAGAGTTCCGCTGCAACTGCCAGATCCAGCTTTCACAATTATGACGGGTGTAAGTCAATAGTTTGGGGCACAACCCTGAGTCTGACAGACTAGAAATGCAGGGGTCTTGGGACTCTCGGTTCCTAGAGAAACACATAAACATCAAGAATGATGTCAATATTGTTAGCGCTACATCAAAAGATTCACATTATTTGCAGACATGCATGTTCAGATATTGTTGGACAACTCGATAGTAGTAGCGTACATCAGAAACCAGAGCAGCACCCATTCATTCCGTTATGATAACTAACGGAGAAGATTTTTCTATTTCATGTTCAATTCTCTATCCATCATATACCGGGTACTAGCAGACTTGCTCCTCAGAAAGGTCGCCTGTTTCATTTGCATTGGACGCTCAACAAGTGTGTATTTGGACAATTTTGCTACCATTGGGATCACCTCATGATAGTTTAGTTTGCGACGCACCGGAACAATTAGTTTTCGTCATTTGTGTCGCCATGTTCAAACCATTGAGCGCATGCAGTAGACGCTCTGCAGAATTCATGGAGATGAATGATAGGATACGTGTATCCTCCAATTCATTTGATTCAATAGATTACATTTGAGATTAAACAGTCTCATTGTGAATCATACTAGTAGCACCTCTGTTGTTACAGAAACCTTCGATCAGTATTCTCAGTGTCTGTTATGGGACGCTCCCCAGAAGCTTCCTCCATGAGAGTGCCTTCTTTCAGGGGAAGTTTTATTCTTCACTTCCTTCTCTGCCAATAGTGGCATAATGGAGTCAGTAGGACATGAGGGAACCATCACGGTTCCTATATTATTTGATAACTGGCACATGAACGATTAAATAATGTGGGTGAGGAGATTTCGATATGACTTTGAAACAGCCCCCCCTCCCCCTGCCCTCCCCCACCCCCACTCCACCCCTCTCCCCCCTCCACACTCACACACACTGCCTATGTGTTTAGAGGAAATTACCGAGCAAGGCGTAGTTTTCTTCCCGCAAGCCTCATAATTGAATACATACACACTGTGCATTTGGGTTGTGTTCTATGGCGACCTCATGGGCACATCCGCTTTTTAGTTGGATTAGTTTCCTATGATTATTTGTTGATTTGTTTTATGCGAGTACTTATTTAAAAATCATCACAATTAAATTGCTGCTCTTTGAGTATCTCGCGGGCTGCATAACCAGTTAACTGACATTCAGATGATTACATGCTAAATTTAAATGCACTGCCCATTATATTAATAGGCTAACGCTTTATTTTGTAGACCTTGAAATTATAACCTATTTTGGGGGGCGGTCCATGTCGGAGCCTGTTTATCATACCTACTTTCATTTCTAGATCCGGGTTTCTATTATGTCAGTACTCGGTTCGCACGTGTTTACGATCGTAGATATCGGATAGTATACATTGGAGAGTGTTTTACTGGAATTTATTGTACAGAGGCTGCCTGTGGATTACCTAGGAAGTGAGCTTTCTCTTCAGGGATCGTTCAGTGTGGCTCGATTGGACATGTGTATGTTATATTTTATATCACCGGTTTTCGACATATCTGTGTACGCCGTCTGCAGTGTACATTTATATAGTGGGCTTTATTAATTACCAGGATCGTCACTATAGCCTTAACTTTTGAAGTGGCGTTAAGCACCATTATTAATCATGAATTAATACCTGAGTGCCTGTTCGACGATTATTTTTATTGTTTTTTGGTACTGCTCTTGTTGATTCCAGAGCTCTCCCCTCTTTCTTTTGACAGTTCCTTCAAAAGAAAGGGGGGGGGGGATTTTTACCTCTTCTCTCCCTTAAAGAGTATGTAACTATGAAGGAAGCTGTTTTATACGTAATTATATCCTGCATACAGCTGAAGTGTTATTGTATGGCGTATGTTTGTGGGGGATTTTCACTCATTCTCAGATATGCCATCCATATTTTTGGGGCTTAGCCCAGACTAGCCTTAAAAATTAGGAACTTGTAACGTCCTAAGTAGCATTGTCTTCATGCTTACAATAAGGAATTACTTAATTTGGGCTCCTTATTTAGAATATGTCTACTCTATTACTGTATAGAAAGACATACATGTAATTCCTAATTATTCTAAGTTCCTTTCATCATGAATTGCAGGATTGGAATTATTTCAGAAGTCCTAGACCCTCCCACCTTTTTACGATTCAGCTAAGTCTGGGCCATTGGTGTACAGTGTAAAAATATTATAAATTTATAGTAATTTGTATATTTTTATACTTACCAATGGCCCAGACGGGGATGACCGTCCCATGATTGGGTACTTATACCTCCCTGCTGAATTATTATATAATACTCTCTTTTACAAAGAATGATCTTGGCGCCAATTCTGGTCACTTCCTAGCATCTGTGCATGCACAGAGATTAAATGTATGGAGGACCAGATAGGACTTCTAATTTTCGGTTTTACATGCAAATTTTGGGGTTTGGGGGGAAAAATTTGTGTTTGGCCCTCGATATTTAGAGGGGGGTTAGATACAAGTTCTTTGGGAGGTCAGATCTAAGGTAGTTCAAACTAAGTCCCTAGGTTTATATTTGCACTCACTATTGGAGTCTGAATTATTACTTAGTCCAATATGAGGAATAATCTTTAAAACCCTTCTTCTCTAGAACCACTGGTCAGAATCTTTTGATATGTGGTAAAAGAATCCTTACAGGGGTCAGTATCAAGTTGGTTCAAATCAAGCCCATTGGTTAATAATTGGGCTCACCCATTGGTTAATAATTGGGCTCTCTATTGGAGCCTGAATATTTACTTAATACAATATGGGGAATAATCTTTAAAAATCTTTTTCAGATCCACTACTCAAAATCTATTGATATTGAGAATGCAGTATCCTCAAGTTCATCGGTTAATAATTTGGCTCTCTAAAGGAGCCTGAATTTTAACTCAGCACAATATGAGGAATAATATTTAAAAATCTTCTTCTTCAGATTCACCAGTCAGAATCTTTTGATATTTGGTATACAGCATCCTTAAGGAGGCCAGACCTAAGGTTGTGTAAATAAAGTCGCTGGGTTAATATTTGGGCTCCATATTGGAACCCAAATTTTAAGTTAGTCCAGTATTCAGAATAATTTTTAAAAATCTGTTTCTTCAGATACAATCAGAATCTTTTGATATGTGGTATACAGCTTCCTTAAAGGTTCCCGATTCAATTTTTTCAAATAAAGCCTCTGGGTTAATATTTGTGTTCCTTGGGGGTGGGGAGGGGGGGGGGCAAATATTAACATAGTGTAAACTTGGTAATATTCTCAAAATCTTCTTATCCAGAATCTCCAGTCAGAATCGTTCGATACTTGGTGTACAGATTCCTTCAGATTTGTTCAGGTTAAGTCCCTGGCTTGATATTTGGACTCCTAGTTTTGCATTACTGAAAATCTGGGCATTAGTTCTCTGGAAGCATCCCAATACTAGAAAAAAAAATCATCTGGCATGGACAACAGAATTATAAATAATTTTATTTTATTTATTTATTTTATTGGTGTTTAAGGTCACATACTTATGCACAATGGCTAATCGTGACCGTGACAGTTTTACGGGTGGAGGAAGCCGGAGTACCCGGAGAGAACCACCGAGCAACGACGAGCAACTGTCAGCTCCCCAACATCGTAACTCTGAACTCTGCACCGCAGCACAGGCAGGGTTAGATTGGTTGAAGACATGCGCACCATCGACGTGCAGTACGCCTCAGTACACAGCGTCATCGTGCCCCCATGTAGGCAATCGGGGTGAAGTGTCTTGCCCAAGGACACAACGCGGTTGCCGCAGGTGGGATTCGAACCGAGGACCTCTCGGCTTGCAGCCTGCACCTCTACCAACTGAGCCACCGCGCCCCCTATAAATAATTAAATAACTTCATTCCTGTGTTGTGTTAACTAGCCATAGATGCTAATTAAATCCTTCTCAAACAACTTTGGTCAGGTGAGCACCTCAGGCCCCACTTACCCAGTCAGAATCTTTTGATATTTGGTATACAGCATCCTTAAGGAGGCCAGACCTAAGGTTGTGTAAATAAAGTCACTGGGTTAATATTTGGGCTCCATATTGGAACCCAAATTTTAAGTTAGTCCAGTATTCAGAATAATTTTTAAAAATCTGTTTCTTGAGATACAATCAGAATCTTTTGATATGTGGTATACAGCTTCCTTAAAGGTTCCCGATTCAATTTTTTCAAATAAAGCCTCTGGGTTAATATTTGTGTTCCTTGGGGGTGGGGAGGGGGGGGGGGGCAAATATTAACATAGTGTAAACTTGGTAATATTCTCAAAATCTTCTTATCCAGAATCTCCAGTCAGAATCGTTCGATACTTGGTGTACAGATTCCTTCAGATTTGTTCAAGTTAAGTCCCTGGCTTGATATTTGGACTCCTAGTTTTGCATTACTGAAAATCTGGGCATTAGTTCTCTGGAAGCATCCCAATACTAGAAAAAAAAATCATCTGGCATGGACAACAGAATTATAAATAATTAAATAACTTCATTCCTGTGTTGTGTTAACTAGCCATAGATGCTAATTAAATCCTTCTCAAACAACTTTGGTCAGGTGAGCACCTCAGGCCCCATATGGCCCTTCATTATATATGGGTTTCTCTGTTAATATGAGATTCAAATTCAACAATTATTTAGTATTTAAGTACTTTTCAAGTACTTTGAATTTAATCACAATTTTTAAGGCCTTTTGTTATGCTCATATTTTCACATTGTCCTTCAATCAGTCACTTCCAAATCATATTGTTACAGGAAATTATGTGTGATAGTCAGAACATCCTGAAACCCTAATGTACCTTAACTGGTAGAGTGCTAAGTTATTTTTGGTCATCAAAATTTGTTCATGTGTCTTTGCCTTGTTACAATCAATTGCCAAGGGGCACTCTCCCATAAATTGTAACAAGGCAAACCCATATAGACTTAGTAATTTCACTTCTAAGATAATATGAAGCACATCCACAGAATACGACACCTTTAGGCTGGTGTACCTACTCTTCATACTAAAGCCCTGATAGTGGCTTCTAGCACTCTACCAGTTAAACAAAATTGGTCAAAACATCTCCAAACATTTGTTCAAACGTTCTCAGCATTAGTCACTGCTCACAAAGGGATAGAGTGGAATTATAGAAAACAACTTCCATTGCCTGATCAGCAGATAAAGAAAAGTGTTTTTTTTCTTCTAATTTTGGGACATTTTCACCACAGAGAATATGAAAAACTAATATCATTTTCATTTGAGGTACTTTTGATGATGTTAAAAACTATTATTTCTTTCATTTAGGATGTTCTGACCCTTGTGAGAAAATGTTTTGATCAGTACTTGGGGCATTTTGACCAATGCCAGGGGTTGCTTTGACAAAAATTGGGAAGTTGTTGATCAAAGTCAGGGAATCAGTTTTGGTGGGAATGTTTTTGCCAAATCTGGAAGATAGTTTGAGCAGAGTTAGCTACATTTGATGGGGATGTTTTGACCACCACCCAATATTAGGATTAGGAAATATTAACATTCAAAAATTTATTTCAGCAAATATACAATTCCTTTCATAATCTACCAAAAAATTGGAAATTTTTCTAAATTTATTCCAGATTACCACAACTTATTTTATTTATTATTTCATCTGCAAATAATCTTTTTTGCAACTCTCCAAAAACAGACTATAGGATTGCACTCCGTCCGTCCGTCCGTCCGTCCGTCCGTCCGTCCGTCCGTCTGTCTGTCTGTTTTTTTATGTTACCACCTCTCCCTCCAACATGCTTTAAGCTACACCTTTCATATTTGGTACATGGATAAATGGTTCTGAGGGGATGATGCACGCTCAAAATTTTTTTTTCAAAATCCAAGATGGCGGAATGGCGGCCATTTTTGTTGTGTTTTTTAAGCTTTTTTTCTCTATTTTCATGTTACCACCCCTCCCACCAACATGGTTCAAGCTACACTTTGCATATTTGGCACATGGATAGAGGGTTTGGAGGGGGTTGATGCACGTTCAATATTTTTTCTTCAAAATCCAAGATGGCGGCATGGCAGCCATTTTTGTTGTGTTTTTTAAGCTTTTTTTCTCTATTTTATGTTACCACCCCTCACTCCAACATGGTTCAAGCTACACTTTTTATATCTGGCACAGGGATAGAGGGTTGTAATGGGATGTTGCACGTTCAATATTTTTTTTCCTAAATTCAAGATGGCGCCATGGCAACCATTTCTGTTGTTCTTTTTAAGCTTTTTTCTCTATTTTATGTTACCACTACTCCCTCCAACATGGTTCAAGCTGCACTTTTCATATATGGTACATGGAATAAGGATGTTGTGTGAGGGGATTATGCACGCTCAATATTTTTTTTTCAAAATCTAACATCTGTCTGTCTGTCTGTCTGTTTTTACCACCTCTCCCTCTAATATGCTTCAAGCTACACCTTTCATATTTGGTACATGGATAAATGGTTCTGAGGGGATGATGCACAGTCAATATTTATTTTTCAAAATCCAAGATGGCAGAATGGCGGCCATTTTTGTTGTGTTTTTTTAAGCTTTTTTCTCTATTTTATGTTACTACCCCTCCCTCCAACATGGTTCAAGCTACGCCTTTCATATATGGTACATGGATAAAGGGTTGTGAGGGGATTATGCACGCTCAATATTTTTTTTTAAAATTCCAAGATGCTTATATACTCTAGAGTCTTCTGTGACAAAAACACCTTATGTCACAAAAGCGCCGTAGGGGACTAATACCACCTCGGTGGTCAAACACTTGTTTTCGTTATGGATGGACATATTGAGAAAAATTTTGGTATATTGGTATACAGCTTTGTTATGGATACTTACAGATCAAGTTTGAATTTCGTTTCCTAAGTTGATTTTTTGGGGGAGTTACTGCGCTTGAACTTAATTACCATTTTCAGACGTTTTTTCATTATGGATTGACATATTGAGAAAAAAAAATTATATATAGTTTTGTTATGGATACTTACAGATCAAGTTCGAATTTTGTTCCACTCGGTTGATTTTTGATGGAGTTACTGCCCTTGAACATAGAATTTTTTTCCATTTTTTTTTCCCTTTTCCACACTT
Organism: Pictodentalium vernedei; assembly: GCA_031216915.1. Classification (NCBI taxonomy): domain Eukaryota; kingdom Metazoa; phylum Mollusca; class Scaphopoda; order Dentaliida; family Dentaliidae; genus Pictodentalium; species Pictodentalium vernedei. The sequence continues at coordinate 377,407,903 of CM062292.1, forward strand.
TTTGAAAGAGTATAATTAACTAAAATGGAGAAACTGAAAGTAAAGTTCAGTTGGAAGTGAATAGTGTTTTATAATTTCTGGAAGTGCTGTATATTATGTACCGTCCAGCAGTGTCCTCTGATTTATAGTTGATGTAACTCCACATAACCTAAATTATCTTTCCCATTTTTTTACAGTTGATGTAACTCCCACTTAACCTAAATTATCTTTTGCATTTTTTACGTAACCTAAATTATCTTTCCCATTTTTTTTACAGTGATGTAACTCCCATGTACCCTAATTTATCTTTCACATTTTTTACAATTGATGTAACTCCATGTAAAATAAATTATCATTCATATTTTTTACAGTTGATGTAACCCCCTTACAACTTAATTATCATTTGCAGGTTATTTCCAGGGTCAGATTATTGCATTTCAGCTTATTGGTCATTTTTTGTTTGCAGGAAGTAGATATGGTAATTGCACCTCTGTCAATGGATGCCAGGCGAGAATCAGTGATGGACTTCTCTTATCCGTATTACTATGAGTACACAGGAGCACTTATGAAGAAGCAAGACCCGTTAAAGACAAAATGGAGAACCATCATCAACCCCTTTACTTGGCAGGTCCATGTTACCATAGTCTGTGTACTACCAGTTTCCACTTTTATTCTTTTTTTGTTGGAAAAAATCACCCCTTACAACAAACGTCATGTGAAAGACTATGAAGGAGAGGGAAAAAAAGTCTACACATTCTATAATACCATTTGGTATATGATTGGACTAACAGTGTGTCAAGGTAAATTAACCGTTGTTATCATCCAGAAATTTTGTTTTAGTGTAGAAACCTTTCATTATAGCTGCCAAGCATCCCCAAGTAGTGTTAACATTGTAAGCTGGGCTGCAGGGTACACAGGCCATACTAAGTCCAGGACAAAGCTTTTTTGAGGACCAAGGAGGAAGTCCTTGGTAGAAAATTTTTTTTTGAGAAATAGGGCCTAGAGTTAGAAGCTGAGCAATGAGCATGGCGTATTCATGTTCCATGAGATAATCCCACTTCTGTAAATTGTTCTTTAATCATTGTGGTAAATTGCACTTTTTTCTTTTTGTTGACACACTGGAAAAATGAAAGTGTATTGGTGGGTAAAAGAAACTGACTATAAAAATGCTGACTAAAAAACATTAAAACAACATGCAAAAATGAAAGTACATATCAGAAAACATTCTGACATAAATTCAAATGAATCACTGCCATCAACATTTGTCAGTTCCAGGTAAATAAATGTGTGAATCAATTTTGGAGCATCTACAACCCTAGAGCGGTCCCCTGGACGCCAGCCTGTGTTAGTTGTGCTTGCCTTGCTTTGCTCGGACATTCACACTTTCGGGTATTTTTTTTACATCTGCCACTTTCATCTCTGTGGCAGGTATAAGTCACAAGATTTTAGAAACAGGGTTTGAGAGTACAATCTAGATTGGAAAAGCATAAAACTCATGCCAAATGTCTGAAAGTTGACACAAAATATATTGGAACTACAGAATTGTAATTTGTTGGACAAATTACGGGCTTTCCCAATTTTCCAATGTGAAAATGCAGACTACATATAGCAAAGCAAAGTGCTTGAAATTAGCCATTTCCAAAATGATAGACAAAAAGCATCCAAAGTTGGCTATTTTTGGCATTGTATAATGGTACTCTTATTCTCACCATCATTGTGCTTGGGGGTTAAATCTTGAGATTAAAAAGTAAACAGTAACTTTCTTCTGCAATCATTGTTACATCTATCCATACAAAAATATTTGCTACAACAACCTTGCAATTAGAGGAAATGAGTACAGATGTTTGCAAAATTCTCTGAAAATCAATTTTTGTCAGCCAATACTCTTCTTTATGTGGCCAAAGCATATGTTGGATTAAGCCCCAAAGCATAACTTACAGCAGCAGAATTGTTCATTAAGCATCTCTACCTATAGCAAAACAAAGTATCTAACATTAATCCTTTCCAAAATGACAGGAAAATGTAACTGAAGTTAGCTAATTTTAGCATTTACGAATGGGAAATCTTACCCTAGTTGTGCTTGAGGGTTAAAAATGAGATTAAAAACTAAACAGTAACTTTCTTCTGCCAGAATTGTTGCATCTATTCATACAAAAATAATTGTTACAATAACATTGCAATTAGAGAAATTAGCACTTGAAGTTAGTCAATCTCAAAGATAAAATGCTATATTCCTATCATTTGTGGGCAATAGGGGTTAATTTTAAATTATTTGTGTGGTGGTTTTAGTGTATCATATTATGCTCTAAATGTATGAACATCAATCACAGACTGAGTGTCTGATAAGAGACATGGCAGAATCTTGAATCTTGGTATTTGAATGAACATGAACAAATTGAGGGTCCTCCAAGTCAAGGCACGAAAACTGGGTGAAGGTTAAAACTTGGATTAAAACATATAACAGCAAAATTGTTCTTGGATGAATTACCTATCTTCTCATGGGAAACGTTTTGAGAAAATATGGCTCCACTGCTGAGCAATTGCATGTACATTTTGGCGGAAATAATAATTATTCCAACAGTTCCCTTATAGGAAGTCTAAATCTGCCAAGGGTTAAACTTTTAATAATAACATATAGTACAAAATTTGTCATACTTTGACTGCTGCATGCAGCTATAGAAACATTCAGAGCTCAATCAATTTAAAATGGAGGAAATCGTCATCTAAACTTACCAAATTCTTAAAAAATTGGATTTTTTTTGGATGGTACCTACTTTTATGCAACCAGAATGGGATAGGGTTAAACTTCACAGCCAAACTTACAACAGCAAATATGCTTCGTAGTCAATTGTGAATACGTACATGAAAAGTGTTTGAAATTAATCCTTTCCAAAATGATAGAAAAAGCAACCAAAGTTGGCTAATTTGGGCATTTTCAAATGGTACTCTTATTCTCGCACTTAAATCTGAATTAAAAAGTAAACAGTAACTTTCTTGCACAATCATTGTTGCATCTATCCATACCAAAATAATTGTTACAACAACCTTGTAATTAGAGAAATTTGCTCTTGAAGTTGGTCAGTTTTGAAGAAAAATCTATATTCATGTAATTTTTGGCCAATGGGGGTTAAAGTTGAAAGATTTGAGTGGTGTTCGTGGTGTATTATATTATGCTCTAAATGTGTGGAAAATTTGAGCTAAATAACTGTAAACAATTTTGAGACATTTGAAAAATGGTGAAATTTTGACAGTTTTGGCAGAATATTTTGAAAATGCACGTTTTCACAGACATGACGATACTGCATTTCACTAGATTTTATGACATTACATAAGTAATCCAAATTTGATAAAAATCGTACAGCTTGTTTTTGAGCAGTTCAACAGACAATATTTATGGAGGAAAAAAAAAAAAAAAAAATAGAGAAGAAAAATTTTGAAAAAGAAGAATAACAAGAGTCTTTCCCAAACTGGTTTTGGGAAAGCCTAATAAAATGTCTATCACCATGGAAAGGTGAATGCACTAAGTTTTTTTCTGTGAATAATAAATAGTGCTAAATCTGAAAGAATTTCTGTCAGTCTGTTCTGAAGGTGACATTTAAATAGTAAGCACTGAAGTCTTTGTGGGGAGGTGTACTTTACATTTACCCAACGAATCGGCCACATCCGCCCGCATAATATGCAAATTTAACGGCTGAAAAAATACTATTTTTCAAAATATTTCTACAAAACCATATCATGTGACCCCTCTTTGGAATGAGCTTGTTGAGCTCATTCCAATGAGGAGTCACATGATGAGGTTTTGTTAAAATATTTTGAACAATTTTAAAAAAGGATATTTAAAATAATAAATTTTGATATCATCTTTGTTGGCTAAAGGGTTAATGGTGAGTGCACAAAGTTTCTCTGGGGAAAAAAGTTGGTGTTAAATCTGAAAAAAACTTCTATCAGCCTCTTCTGAAAAGTCAGTACAGTGAAGGCCACTTAATTGGATATCTCTTAACTGAATAACCCTGTTAATTGAATATAATTTTCCAAAACAAAACCATTTACCATACCTCCAGTACAAATTTGACCTGTTAATTGAATATAGATTATAGAGTAAACCCCTGCTAATTGAATAAAAAATCTTGTAACTGGTCGAGAAATTACCCTGACTCACCACAGTTTTCGTTTGTTTATGCACCTATTTTGCCTCAGTACATCCAATATAGGCATTTAATCAATTTTATCTTGTTTGACAGATCTCATGGAGCTCTGTCAAAGAAGATATAATAGAATAAATGCTAAGTTTATTACTAGAATACAGGAAAGTGGCACAATCCCTGTTAATTATAACCCCACTTTCGAAGAAAATGGGGGTATACTGGATTACATGCATCCGTCTGTCCGTCCATCCATCCGTCCGCACTAACAATTGACTACTTATGTGGCTACGAGTTAGTAAAACAGGATACTTATGTGGTGAAAGTCTGTTATGTGGCTAGCCACGTAACAAAATCTCTTATTGTGGGGGGGGGGGGGGGGGGGGGGGAGGGGGGTGGATAAATGTAGAGTAGGGTTAGAGCATTCCAGGGTGTGGTTTAGGAGTGGGGTGAGGTGGGGTGGGGCTCAGTGAAGGGGTGTTAGAGTTATGTGGCTAGGGTTAGGGTTAGCTTAGGGTTAGGGGTGGGTAGGGTTAGAGTTAGTAAAGGGTAGGGTTAGGGTTAGATTACTCCCCCAAAATTTTCCCCCAAAAAACTTGTTTTATTATGTTGGACATGTGTTTTAGGTTAGCCACCTAATATGTCCATGAAATAGCCACATAAGTAGTCATTTGTTAGAATGTCTGTCTGTGCGTATGTGTGCGAGTCCTTAAGTAAATTATTATTTTTTATAATATTTGTTGGTCATAGATATGCCCACACTAGTTATTTTTTTGTTATTATTTTTTTTTTATTACTTGTTCACTTAGAAATTGTGTCCGTCCAAGCCAAATTTTGTCTATTCAGCCAGTATCTCGGGTATCGAATGTTCTATTGCAATGCAATTTGCCATGAACACTGCTTATGGTATAGGCTTTAAAACAAGGATTCAACGATATTTCTCACATTCCCCTTTTTAGAGTTATCCCCCTTTTTGACTTAGAAACTGTAGGAAATAGACATTATTTGTCTGTTCAGCCTTCCAAACACCAAACAATTTACCATACCTTTTGACTTAGAAATTGTTGGAAATTGTTGAAAACTTTCGAAGAAAATGGGAGGGGGGATACTGGATTGGGGTTATCAGATATCAGTCAAATATGGCATGCAGTTTGCCTATGGCAAAGGCTTCTGCCTCATTGCATAAAACTTCCAAACACCAAACAATTTACCATACCTTTTGACTTAGAAATTGTTGAAAACTTTCGAAGAAAATGGAAGGGGGGGGGGGATTGTGTCTGTCCATCTGTGCATCTGTGCATCAGTCCGTACGAGAATATTCATAAATAATATTTGTTGATCATAGGTATGCCCACACTAGGCGGCACACACTAGGTATGCACCGGACGAAAGTCCTGCTCTTGTTGAATTCTCCTGTTAATTGAATAATTTTCATTGGCAAAGTATTTATTCAATTAACATGGTTCCACTGTATTTAAAATTGCAAGCTTATTGTAGGTGTTGGGTTTGAAACAATTATTGCTTCATTGTTATTTACGAGTAGTTGAGTTTATAAAAACTATAAATTAAGGCTACCTGAGATAGGATTACCCAGAATATTTTTAGGCATCCCTTAGGATAGAGTTTTATGCGAGAGAAAGGTAAATTTATGTGGATTTATGTGTAAATGATGAGATGAGCATTGTAGAGCACTGTGGCTCATTTCTTCCATTAACCCTTTACGCGACGCAGACAATATCAAAATTTATTATTTTAAATATAATTTTTTTTAATTTTTCAAACAATTTCAACAAAACCATATCATGTGACCTCTCGTTAGAACGAGCTCGTCGAGTTCGTTCCAACGAGGGGTCACTTGATATGGGGTTGTTGACATTTTTTGAAAAATAATATTTTTTCAACTGCTGAATTTGCATATTACGCGGGCGGATGCGGCCGATTCGTTGGGTAAAGGGTTAACCCTTTACCCAAAGCACACGATGTCAAAATTTCTAATTTTTTTCAAATTTTTCAAAAAATGTCTACAAAACCATATTAAGTGATCCCTCATTGGAATGAGCGTAATATGCTTGTTCCAATAAGGGTACACATGATGTTGTTTTGTTGATGTTTTTTGAAAGTCCTTTTTTTAGCCTGACTGTTTGAAGTCAGGACTATAGACATGTCTTTCGTTCATCTATCCATCCATCTGTCCGTCTTTTAACATTTAGAGTTTTGGTTAAAGTTTGTGAGTAGTATATCATGCATGTTTCAACCCTCATCAGCAGGACCCCGGAAGTGACTTCATGTCATGTGATCCGGTGGTGCCATGTTTGGTTGTCATGGTAGCCTGCATGAGTGGCCATGTTGTGACATCATCCCCATAGTGATATGTGTTGTTAATGTGCATGTGCAGCGCATGTTGTCAGGGTGATATGTGTTTCCATCGTCCATTTTGTATACTGGAGGCAACCATCTTGGTTTCTATATTAGTTGCTATGTTACCCGAAGGCTTCTTATATGACAGGGGTATTTTCAGAGGGTATGTTCCTTTGTACAGGAGTAATTTCCCGATTCATAGAATTACCAAAATAAACCCTACAATCCCTCTAAATCACCAAAAATGACTTCACTTACTGTGGATTTCTCCAAGAATCCTACTTATAATAGTAGCACATAGTGCTATAGTACTGAGATTGCCCCCGAGGGCAAGTTCTATTGAACTAGAGTACATACAATTACCCATATAGACCTGACAATCCCTCCAGATCACCAAAATCTACTTTTATTTGATATGAAAACCCATTTTGGGCATATAAAAATAGTATGTAATGCTATAGGACCGAGATTTCTCCTGGTGTATGTTCTATTTAATAGGGGTACTGGTCCTGATTTTTCCAGAATCCCATTTCTCTGCCTATTACAAATGCTACTCTAACCCTAGAAGTTCATCTAGTCCACACAATCTCTTGTTCCCTCGTCCAAGCCTTATAATCATCGGTGCTTGATGTTCCGTAACCTGTATGCAGAGTTATCTCCCTTGTGTATAATGAAAGCCTATGTGATTCCTAAAGCCAAGTATCTATCCAGCAGTTACTGATAAGTCATTACTCGAAAGACTCAAACTCCATCAAGCAAATAAGCTATCGAGCAATTGCTCATTCGAGTGTCTAGCACATACGACTCTTAGCCTCATTTTTCGCTCAACTTTGGCGAAGCAAAATTTGAGGTATTGTCATAGCCCTCCATCTGTCCGTCCGTCGTGCCGTCAACACGGCTTGGGCTAGAGGCCGTATTTATGAACCGATCTTTATGAAACTTCATGGGTACCTGTGTTATCACCTTGAGACGAGAACAAGTGTTTTGGGGTCCAGTCCAAAATTCAAGATGGCCACTGGCAGCCATTTTGTACAAAATTAGGTGCAATCAGATTTTTGCGCAGAACTTCCATATGAAGGCTCTGATTTGAATAATTTTTTGTATGAATGTTTAGTACCATGGGATACATCACATATAATACATTTTTTTTCTCGTGCGTAAATTGTGCAAATTAGACTAACTTTGATTTATTTAGTGTTACTTTCAGCACTGTAAGTGCAAATGCCAATACGGCTCGGGATAGAGGCCGTATTTATGAACCGATCTTTATGAAACTTCTTGGGTACCTTTGTTATCACCATGGGATGAGAACGAGTGTTTTGGGGTCTGGTCTGAAATTCAAGATGGCCGCTGGCAGCCATCTTGTACAAAATTAGGTGCAATCAGATATTTGCGCAGAACTTCCATATGAAAGCGCTGATTTGAATAATTTTTTGTATGAATGTTTAGTACCATGGGATACATCACATATAATACATTTTTTTTCTCGTGCGTAAATTGTGCAAATTAGACTAACTTTGATTTATTTAGTGTTACTTTCAGCACTGTAAGTGCAAATGCCAATACGGCTCGGGATAGAGGCCGTATTTATGAACCGATCTTTATGAAACTTCTTGGGTACCTTTGTTATCACCATGGGATGAGAACGAGTGTTTTGGGGTCTGGTCTGAAATTCAAGATGGCCGCTGGCAGCCATCTTGTACAAAATTAGGTGCAATCAGATATTTGCGCAGAACTTCCATATGAAAGCGCTGATTTGAATAATTTTTTGTGTGAATGTTTAGTACCATGGGATACATCACATATAATATGGCTTTTTTCTCGTGCCAAATTATGCCAATTAGACTAACTTTGATCTATTTAGTGTTACTTTCAGCACTGTAACTGCAAATGCCAATACGACTCGGGCTAGAGGCCGTATTTATGAACCGATCTTTACAAAACTTCTTGGATATCTTTGTTATCACTGTGGGATGAGAACGAGTGTTTTGGGGTCCGGTCCAATATTCAAGATGGCCACTGGCGGCCATTTTGTACTGAAATTAGGTGCAATCAGTTTTTTGAAAAGAACTTCTCTATGAAGGATCTGATCTGGATAAATTTTTGTACGAATATTTAGTAACATGGAATACATCACATATTGCGGTTTTTTTTCTCGTGCATATATTATGCGAATTACTCTTTTTCTCTTATTCATTATTGTTGACTTGGTCACAACAAATACTGATTCCTGTCATATTCATTATTGTTGACCTGGTCACAGCAAATACTAATTCCGGTCATATTCAAAGTTGAGATACAGTGTCATTGACACTTTCATGGTATTTGAGGATACATATGACGTGGTATTGTATTTCTTGAGGATACCTATTGAGGATACCTTCTGGAGAACCCCCTTTTTGTCATATGGCTATGAGGGTCATGAGAAAATTCCTCAATGAGGTCTAATTTACTATCCCTCTTAGCCTCATTTTGGTATTTGAGGATACCTGTTTGGCCCAGCCTTCTAGGCCACCCCAAGACATACCTATCCCAAATTCTCCTAATAAGCTATCGAGCAATTACTGAAAAGTCATTGCTCGAACTACTCCCATCAAGCAAACAGGGTTCATACAGCTCTTGAAAAAACCCTTGAAAATGAGTTTTTTCTTGAAAAACCCTGGAATTTGAAATTAGCCCTTCAGAAACCCTTGAACTTTCAGAAATCTCTTGAAAAACCATTGAATACCAAGCTATTTCCTGGGCATTGTAAATATATGTGTACTCGCCTTTTACTTGTTTGTTGCGCTCGTGTCGCTCAGTTAAAAAAGAACATAAAAAAGTATGGAACGTTTACCAAGATTACTGTAACACAGATCACACTTTGGGTACCAGTACTTCCTGACTTCCAAAGTCAGATCCGTGTCACATGAATCTTAGATTTTTAGAGTTCATACAACAAGCTGAATAGTATATGTAGCCCTTGAAAAAAAAAGAGAAGAAGCCCTTGAAAAACCATTGAAAAACCCTTGAACTTTGAGAGCAAATTTTTGTATGAACCCTGAGCAAATGTGCTATAAAGCAATTGCTCGAGTGAGTGACTCCACATACTGCTCGAATGACTCAAATCCTATTGAGCTAATGAGCTATTGAGTTAATGAGCTATAGAGCCTATTAAGAGAATTTGGGATAGTTATGTCTTGGGGTGGCCTAGAAGGCTGGGCCAAACAAGTAATAGTATTCTCAGATAAGTATCGCATAAAAGATATCCTCAAATATTACAATACCAGGCCATAGGTATCCTTAAATACCAAAATGAGGCTAAGAGTCGTATATGCGAGTCACTCAGACGAGCAATTGCTCTATAGCTCATTTGCTTGATGGTATTTGAGTCGTTCGAGCAATATGTGGCGTCCCTCGATCGAGCAATTGCTCTATAGCACATTTGCTCGATGGGATTCGAGTCACTCGAGCAATGACTTTTCAGTAATTGCTTGATAGCTTATTAGGAGAATTTGGGATAGGTATGTCTTAGGTCGGCTGAGAAGGCTGGGCCAAACAGGTATCCTCAAATACCAAAATGAGGCTAAGAGGGATAGTAAATTAGACCTCATTGATGGATTTTGTCATGGCCTCATATGACAAAAAAGGGGTTCTCCAGAAGGTATCCTCAATAGGTATCCTCAAATAATACCATACCAGGTCATAGGTATCCTCAAACACCAAAATGAGGCTAAGAGTCGTATATGCGAGTCACTCAGTCGAGCAATTGCTCTATAGCTCATTTGCTCAATGGTATTTGAGTCGTTCGAGCAGTATGTGACGTCCCTCGATCGAGCAATTGCTCTATAGCACATTTGCTTGATGGGATTCGAGTCGCCCGAGCAATGACTTTTCAGTAATTGCATGATAGCTTATTAGGAGAATTTGGGATAGATATGTCTTAGGTTCGCCGAGAAGGCTGGGCCAAATACCAAAATGAGGCTAAGAGGGATAGTAAATTAGACCTCATTGATGGATTTTCTCATGGCCTCATACGACAAAAAAAGGGGTTCTCCAGAAGGTATCCTCAATAGGTATCCTCAAATAATACAATACCAGGTCATAGGTATCCTCAAACACCAAAATGAGGCTAAGAGTCGTATGTGCAAGTCACTCGAATGAGCAATTGCTCGATAGCTTATTTGCTCGATGGAGTTTGAGTCATTCGAGCAAGACTAATAAGTAACTGTTCGATAGATACTTGGCTTTAGGAATCACATAGGCTTTCATTATACACAAGGGAGATAACTCTCCATACAGGTTACGGAACATCAAGCACTGATGATTGTAAAACTAAAGACGAGGGAACCAGAGATAGTGTGGACTAGATATCTCGGTCCTATAGCATTACGTACTATTCTTATATGCCCAAAATGGGTTTTTATATCAAATAAAAGTGGATTTTGGTGATTTGGAGGGATTGTCATGTCTATTTGGGTAATTGTATGTACTCTAGTTCAATAGAACTTACCCTTGGTGCCCTCTCAGTACTATAGCACTATGTGCTACTATTATAAATAGGATTCTTGGAGAAATCTGTAGTAAATGAAGTCATTTTGGTGATTTGGACGGATTGTCAGGTCTATTTGGATAATTCTACGAATCGGGGAAATTACTCCTGTACAAAGGAACATGCCCTCCGAACACACCCATGCCATATAAGAAGCCTTTGGGTAACATAGCAACCACTTGCTACCATAGAAAACAAGATGGTGGCCTGCAGTATACAAAATGGACGATGTATCACCCTAACAACATGTGTTGCACGTATGCACTAACCCCTCGTATCACTATGGGGGATGATGCCACAACATGGCCACTCAAGTGGGCTAACATGAAAACCAAACATGACGCCCCTGGGTCACGTGACATGACGTCATTTCCGGGGGTCCTGCTGATGAGGGTCGAAACGTGCATGATATACTACTTTTGTGGTTAATGTTTTTTACTGAAGGTTAAAGTTTTTTTAGCTCACCGAAGGGAGCTTAACTTCTCACCGGCCAGCTGCCGTCCGTCGTCGTGAACATTTTTCAAATGAGTTCTCCTCTGAAACCACTGGTCCAATTTTCACGAAACTTCATGTGGATGTTCATTACTATATGGCAATTCAAGTTTGTTCAAATGAAATGGCCACGTCCCATGGGGGCTCTGTATGGGGCATAACTCTGATAGCACCGTATGAATTATAGAAAAATTATTTTAAAATCTTCTTCTCCAGAACCAGTTGGCAGAATCTTTTGATACTTGGTATGCAGCATCTTGGTATGGGTCTGATTCAAGTTTGTTCAAATCGGACCCCGGAATTCATATTTGGGCTCACTATAGAAGCCCGAATTCGAACTTAGTGCATTTCAGGCAAATTTCTTTAAAAATCTTCTTCTCCAGATCCAGCAGGCAGAATCTTTTGATATTTGGTATGCAACATTGTGGGGTGGATCTGATTCAAGTTTGTTCAAATCGGCCCCCTGGATTCATATTTGGGCTCAATATAGAAGCCTGAATTCGAACTTAGTGCATTTCAGGCAAATTTCTTCAAAAATCTTCTTCTCCAGATCCAGCAGGCAGAATCTTTTGATAATTGGTATGCAACATTGTGTGGTGGATCTGATTCAAGTTTGTTCAAATCGGCCCCCTGGGTTCATATTTGGGCTAAGTATAGGAGCCCAACTTTGAACTTAGTACATTTCAGGTAAATTTCTTTAAAAATCTTCTTCTCAAGATCCAGCAGGCAGAATCTTTTGATATTGGGTATGCAGCATGCTTAGGAGGTGAGATTCAAGTTTGTTCAAGCCAAGTCTCTGGGTTCATATTTGGGCTCACTGTGGTAGCCCGAATTATAACTTAGTTCAAAATGAGGAATTTTCTTTAAAAATCTTCTTCTTCAGATCCAGCAGTCAGAATGTTTTGATATTTGGTATCCAGCATCTTTAGGGGGTGAGATTCAAGTTTGTTCAAACCGTGTCCCTAGGTCCATATTTGGGCTCACTGTGGAAGCCCGAATGATAACTTAGTTCAAAATGAGGAATTTTCTTTAAAAATCTTCTTCTTCTGATGCAGCAGTCGGAATGTTTTGATATTGGGTATGCAGCATCCTTAGGGGGGTGAAATTCAAGTATGTTCAAGCCATAGCCCTAGGTCCATATTTGGGCTCACTGTGGGAGCTTGAATTGTAACTTAGTTCGAAATGAGGAATTTTCTTTAAAATTCTTCTTCTTCAAATGCAGCAGTCGGAATGTTTTGATATGTGGTCTGTAGCATCCTTAAGGGGGGTGAGATTCAAGTTTGTTAAAGCCATAGCCCTAGGTCCATATTTGGGCTCACTGTGGGAGCTTGAATTGTAACTTAGTTCGAAATGAGGAATTTTCTTTAAAAATCTTCTTCTTCAAATGCAGCAGTCGGAATGTGTTGATATGTGGTCTGTAGCATCCTTAGGGGGGTGAGATTCAAGTTTGTTAAAGCCAAGTCCCTGGGTTCATATTTGGGCTCATTGTGGGAGCTCGAATGATAACTTAGTTCAAAATGAGGAATTTTCTTTAAAAATCTTCTTCTTCAGATCCAGCAGATGAATGCTTTTGATATTTGGTATGCAGCATCCTCAGGGGGTAGGATTCAACTTTGTTGAAGCCATGTCCCTAGTTCCATAAAATTTGTCTCTCATGACTTCATTCCTTTGTAGTGTTGATGAACCATGTCTAACTGAATGTGACCCCAAATACTTCTTTGAACCACTTTGTTTGAATCACTTTGCCCGGTAAGCGATTAAGGCACCTTGGGGCCTCTTGTTCTTTTTAAATAATATTAATTACTATTTATTGTATTATTTTCATTATGTTTCATGTTATTTTGGGAAATATTTAACCCTTCTTGCAGTGAATTTAACTTTGAACTTCCAAGTTGAAGTTTTTGGTTAAGGTTTTTGGTTTACAAAGTTACGCCTTCAATTCCTCAAACAGTTTCATGGAATGTCACTGTTTCTCATTAGGGATATTGTCTACTGTCTACTGAAGCTTTCTATATTGATTTTAATTAATATTGACATGATTTTAACCCCTTTTAAACATGTTTTCAGACTTAGTTTCGTTGTATTTGAAATTTGGCTTTTACCAATTACTTTGTTACTTTAATTCTTGCATGCTCAATACAACTTAATGATTGCATTTACATCAGTGATTTCTTTTATTGGTTTTAGAAAATATTTAACCCTTTTTTCAAGTCAGTTTTACTTAGTATTCCCAGCTTAAATTTTGGATTAAAGTTTTGCTTTTCAAGGTTGTACCTTTCATTCTTCAAACACTGTTACAACATCATTGTTTTTCATTTGAGGCAAGGTCTACTGAACCTGTATACAGTGGTTTCAAATAATATTGGCATTAATTTAACACTTTTCAAAATGGTTTTCGAACTTAGTTTCTTTAAATATGAAATTAGGCTTCTACCACATACTTTGTTACTTTTTATCCTTCTACAAGGGAGGGATGTAGTGTAGAGCTCTGTATGTCCATCCGTCCAAACTTTGTTTGTGGCGTAACAGATTTCAATTCTTTTTGGTATATGTCTCTATAGCAACAATGTCTATGTTAAGTTCGATGACCACCGATATCTCTTGAAAATTGTGAGAGTTATTGCCCTTTGTTATAAAAATATTCTATAAATCTTGTTTACGGCATAATTTGAACAATACTAAATGGATATTTCAATTCTTTTTGGTATATGTCTCTATAGCAACAATGTCTATGTCAAGTTCAATGACCAGTGATATCCGATGAAAATTATGTGAATTATTGCCCTTTGTTTAATAAAAAATATTATGTAATGCTTGTTTATGGTATAACTTGAACAATAGTTAACAAATTTCAGTTCTTCCCCTTCTTCATTAGTGATTACATGCAGAAAAAAAATTTACTCCTATGCCTAGGTCACAAAAAAAATATTTTTTTTTTTGCTCCAAGATGGGGTTGGTAAGATTCAGAGTGATTTTATGTAGTGAAAAAACCCACCAATCCTCCCCAATTGTGAAGGGGGGGGGGGGGGGGTGCAGCAGGATTAGCAGTACTTGGCATTGCAAGCCTCTTGTTGTTCTTGCATGACCAATACTACTTTAATAATTGCATTTACAGACATGATTTCTTTTACTTGTTTCCAGCTTTTTTTTTCATTACCTGAGCTTCACGGTTTGAAATATAAAGAAATACCTTCTGCAGCACACTTCTGTTGTTTTACAAAAAGCAATACAGATGGGAAGGAAATGGGAGTGAGGGATTTTGTTGTTGTCTCCAAAACTTTTGGGGAGATGGGTGGAATCAATTCACCCCTCCCTCCTCCCCATGTTATCCAGAAGATAAATCCAGTTCTAATTATATGATTCTCTTTAAATTTGATATTACTTTTTTTCAACAAGAAAACACAGGTGTACTTTGAATTTGAAGTATAGTCTTTTAAAATTTAAACCACAAATTTTAAGTTAAAAATTCCAACTAAAATTGACTGCAGTTATATTTCCTAATCAACAGAGCTATGCAGCTGATGATCTAACTACAAATTTTGTTGACATTTTCAGAAAACATATAATTTTATACTTTCTTTCAGAAAGATGAAAAAGCAGAATGTTTTTCTTGTCACTTTTTACCAAATTGTTTTTCAGCAGTATTATAATAGAAGAATTTAAAAAGAGAACGTTTTATGTACTGCATCTTTAACCCTTTACCTATCACAAGTTGAAGCTAACAGTACAAATTATTTTTCTGAACCATCAGATTTTTTTATTTTTAGCTCACTAAGGAAGTTGTGTGAGCTTATGTCATGACCCGAGGCGCGTCGCCGTCAACACTTGTGTTAAAGTTACTGTACGAGTCCACTTTGACTTTCAGACCTATTGCTATGCATTTCATACTGTGCTTCTGTGGCTTACAATTTCCCACAGACCCTTATCCAGTGATATTTTATTGATTTTTAGTGTTATTGCAATGTTAGACTTTTTTGTCAGTGTGGACTTAGAAAATTTCTAACCTGTTTTGCTATATATGAGTAGAGACTACAACCAGTATGCTCTGGCTTTTCATTTACGTGTTAAATGCATCAATATAAGATGACATTAACCCTTGGCCAGACAGTTTTTAGAGATTTTGGACTTTTTTAATGCAATGTTAAACTTTTTGTCACTGTGGAGTTAGAAAATTTCTGACCTGTTTTGCTATGCATGTACATGACCGAACATTTCTTGCAGATTTATAATAGGCCTAGATTTATTGCATGCCATGCATTGGTGAGCTAATGGGGATGGACACACCCCTCTTGTTTACTTCTAACCATTGCTTATTAGTCCTTATTGGAACAAGCTCATCAAGCTTGATCCATTAATAAGTCATATAGCAATTTTTGTATATCACGAGTGCAGATATGGCAGATTCGTTAGGTAAATGGTTAACAAAAAATAACACAGACTATTTTGTGTCTAAGCATTGTCATTGCTGGGACAGTCAGTCTCTATGCGTGACATCTCTCTAGTTTTTCATCTACTTAAATTGGATATTATGTGGGCGGTTGTGACCAATTCATTAACAAGGGGTTAATCCTCTGATATACTGTGATTTAATACATTTTTCAGAAGGGCTCAGAGAACCATTTCCAAAGTGTGCTTTACATTACATCAGTTCATTGTCTTAGTTGAAGAACACTAAATCTTATCATCATTATAAATAAGAGCTTGGTTCTAAGGAGGTGGAGTTAACCCTTTAACCAAGGTAACAGACAAAAACGGCCAGCGCTATTCACAAAAATCGCCAATTATTTTTAGTCGAGTTGTGACGAAGTCAAACTCGACTTATAGTTTGGTGAATGGCGGGCGGGTGGGTGGGCGGGTGGGTGGGCGGACGGGCGGGTGGGCGGGCGGGCGGGCGGGCGGGCGTAAACAATTGGTTTCCGGATGATAACTTGATAGTGGTTCAACTCACATTCATTAAACTTCATACGTAGGTTGGTCTTGGGGGGAGGAAGAACCCTATTGATTTTGGAATGCTACGTCGAAGGTCAAGGTCACAGTGACCTTGAACATAGTAAATCTTAAACAATTGGTTTCCGGATGATAACTTGATAATGGTTCAACTCACATTCATGAAACTTCATAGGTAGATTGGCTTTGGTGAGGGGAAGAACCCTATTGATTTTGGACTCGCTACGTCAAAGGTCAAGGTCAACATGACCTTGAACATAGTAAATCGCAACAATTCCTTTCCGGATGATAACTTGATAGTAGTTCAACCTACATTCATGAAACTTCATAGGTGGGTTGGCCTTGGTGCGAGGAAGAACTCGATTGATCTTGGACTCACCAGACCTTTAACATAGTATATCGCAACAATTGGTTTCCGGATGATAACTTGATAGTGGTTCAACCTAGAGTCATGAAACTTCATAGGTGTGTTGGCCTTGGTGCGAGGAAGAACCCTATTGATCTTGGACTCAATAGGTCAAAGGTCAAGGTCAAAGTGACCTTGAACATAGTATATCGCAACAATTGGTTTCCGGATGATAACTTGATAGTGGTTCAACCTAGAGTCATGAAACTTTACAGGCGTGTTGGCCTTGGTGCGAGGAAGAACCCTATTGATGTTGGACTCACCAGGTCAAAGGTCAAGGTCACAGTGACCTTGAACATAGTATATCGCAACAATTGGTTTCCGGATGAGAACTTGATAGTGGTTCAAGCTAGAGTCATGAAACTTCATAGGTGTGTTGGCCTTGGTGCGAGGAACTGTTGTCACAACTCGACATTGGATCGGTGATCCTGAGCGGGATTTTTCAATATTTTTTTCATTTTTTGTCTCAAAAACATAAGTTATGATCCCTCTTTGGAACGAGCTTGTTGAGCACATTCCAATGAGGGGTCATATCCTATGCTTTTGAGACAAAAATTGAAAAAAATTAGTTTTTCAAGAATTTTGTTTGCAAGTGTCAAAAGCTTTTTTATGTTAGGTAAAGGGTTAATGGATGAATAGTAATAATATTTGAGATCTAGTAATATTTGTGAATGAAAAAAATGGTCACCGAATTTCTTTTGGGGAAAATTCTAGTTGAACAAAATGATTACCATTCACCCAATCTGTACAGGTTTATCACGGGCAAGTCAAAAGCAAAGGGACAAACCATCCTCTTTTGCACTAATATGGCACCATCTCTATGCTGGCCTTTCCACAGAGTCAGAGTGCATATTACCTCATTATCCTTTTAAGGTTATATTTTAAGATAATAAAAATAAAGATGGTTAAACTAAATTTGGAGTGCTAATTCTGCTAAACAGGTTGATGTTCATTTGTTTTAGTGTGTTCCACAACTAACTTTTCTCTTAATCTGGAGCAGAGACATGAATGTCTTATCTGACTGAATTTATGCCTCTGTCATGCCATGCAGTGACTTTACAGCTTTAAGGGACACTAGAACACAAACAAATCACCCACTTTATACACACACACAAATCACTTAATTTACACTAACCCCTTTTTTGCTCCTGGAGGATATTCCTGTCCAGGACAGAATGTACCATACCGCTGAAATATGTATAATTTTGGCATATTTAACTCTTAACCCGCTAAGTATTTTCAAGATGTTTTTCAACAAATCTAGTCATGACTGCTGTGAAGCAGCCATGACTAGATTTGTTGAAATATTCAGTAAAATTTAACACAAGGAATCATTGGTGAAAAAATCTGAATCTGAATTTGAGGGGAGATAATTTGATTAAATGTGCCCATATTATACTTACATCAGTGGTAAGAGAAATCCTATCCTGGGCAGAAATATCCACCAGCACCTTCCAAGGAGTTAATCCAGTTATCACCATCTAAATTGAATGGATTTTTTCTCCAGTGATTTCTTAGTTAAATTTAGATTTGCAGCAGACATGGGTAGATTTGATGAAAAATATCTTAAAAATACTAAGTATGTTAAGAGTTAAACACACTTTATTAGCAATCAATGTTATTTTAACATGTTTAGTTGTCTCCTTGCTCATGTTTAGGCAGGTAATCGCCAAAATCAGGTACAATAGGGCATCCATAACCATTGCCCGAGTAAAGATCTCCTATGCTGAAACATAGATGTACATGATCACTATTGCATGATTACTTCTCTTTACTTCTCTATATGTTATATCATGATATGACTTTCCAAGCTGAGTTTAATTAATGCCAACATTGAACACCATGTAAGCATCAACCCATCAATCAGTAAATGAATATGTCAATAAGAGCTGTGGATTAATAGATGTACACTTCATATTTTGAGATTTCTTCTACCATTATTACCTTATCATTATTGTGGTGTCTTACGTGTCTACCTGTCAGTATGGAGCCCACATTTGGGCTTTCAGCACTCACTCAGTTAAGGGCTGAAAGGCCTCCAGCCCCATATCACATTTTATCATCATGATTTGCTGAAAATATCAGGTGTAGTGATCACACACGGACATAGATTTGAAAAAATATTTTATATGAAAAAAATATTAAACTTTATACAGCAGTTAGAGATTTGGAGAAATTGCCAGGTCACAAATTGCTGAAAGTCACATCAGTTTCCCTTTAGTTAACTGTGTCTTATCTTTTCACTGTTATGTTATCAGGAATATCAGCATAAACTAGACAATCTGGTTCACTGTTGGACAGAGGTGGGCAAATCCCAAACACTAAATGCTTTTATCAGTGCTTAAGCTATAGGGCTGTAATGTTGGCTTGTTTACTTTTCCTATTCACAAAAAAAGTCTTGATCATTAGCAGTATGAAGTAAGAATGTTGGGATTGTGAGGGATAACATACACACCATTAAATTCTATATGCAGTTATGCTCTCTTTTTCAGGTGGTACCCATTCTCCACTATCTTTTACAGGCAGAACTATGTTAAGTTTTTGCTGGCTGTATTCAATAATTATAGCATCACTTTATAGTGGAAACCTGATCGCATTTTTGACTGTAACTAAAGACACCTTGCCATTCACCACAATTAACAGCTTAGTGAAGCAGGACACATACAAGTGGGGCACTATGAATGGATCAATATGGATGACATTGTTTAAAGTAAGTGTGTCATTATTACAAATGTTAGGCTATATTGATCCAACAATCAAATGAGAAATACTATAATTGTTTTTTTTTACCCTTTAGCCACTGTAATGACCAAAACTTGCCAGTGCTATTCAGAAAAATTGCCATTTAAATTTTTATCACCTGCCACTGAAGTCGGAAGAGGGATATTGAAATGGTGTTCATCTGTCCATCCCTCTGTCTGATGTGTCTGTCCATCCATCCATCTGTCCATCCCTCCATCTTCAAGATTTGAGTATTGCCATCTATCCATTCGTCTGTCACAAACTTTGTCTGCTTAACTCCTCCAGTTTTCAGTGGATTTTTATGAAACTTGGTCTGAAGTATCAGTATTAAGTGTAGATGTGCATGTGGTCAGGAATTTTTGATGCAATGAATTTTGCTTGGTTACAGCCCTTGGAAATAACAAAACTTCTGTCACAAATGCTTGTCTGCTGAACTCCTGCATTTTTTATTGAATTTTTACGAAACTTGGTGTGCAGTATCAGTATTATATGTACATGTGCATATGGAAAGAAAGTTTTGATTGGAATAATTTTTCCAGAGTTTTTAGCCCTTGTCGACTTTGAATTTACCAAAATTGCAGTTTTTTGGAAGATATCTTAAGGTGAGATCCTATACACCCCGTACTACAACTTAACTTCTCCATGGTATTGCAAACAATAACGACAAGGCAACGAAAGATTGCACCCTATCGATATTCCTAGACTTATCAAAGGCATTTGATACTATTAGCCACACCATTTTATTGAAAAAAC
This sequence comes from Pictodentalium vernedei, assembly GCA_031216915.1. Lineage (NCBI taxonomy): Eukaryota > Metazoa > Mollusca > Scaphopoda > Dentaliida > Dentaliidae > Pictodentalium > Pictodentalium vernedei. Next base: position 377,428,253 of record CM062292.1, read on the forward strand.
TAGAGTATTATGGTGTTAGGGGCCTTTCCAACAACTGGTTTCAGAGTTATTTAGATCGGCGAGTGCAATACGTCACTTATGCCCTCTTCTTTTTTTAATTTATGTAAACGATTTTAGTGCTGCCACACAGCTAGATCTCTTGTCCTTTGCTGATGACACTACAGTTCGTACTTCTCACTATTGTCTTGAATCGCTTTTCAATGTTGCGAACCGCAAGATTTCTAAGTCAACAGATTGGTGTGCTGCAAACCACCTTGTTTTGAATGCCCCAAAAACTAGGTATATGCTGTTCAGCCCACCAAATAAAATATACAAAACAAATGATAGACGATTGAGTGTCTACAACCAGGAAATCGCGTTGGCGGACACAAATGGCGAGTCCGTGATAAAGTTTCTTGGCATATACCTGGACAAAAACCTTAAATATAAGTTACACATCTCTAATATATGTACCAAAGTATCGAGAGCACTTTACGTAATGAACAAGGCAAAACATATCCTACCATACTCTGCCCTTAAAACTCTGTACTTTTCACTAATACACAGTCACCTGCAATATGGAATCGAAATATGGGGTCATAGTAATGCCGCTCCCAGATTATTCTCACTTCAAAAGCGAGCAATCCGCCTGATTAGTAATAAAAAATATAATTGCCACACTGATCCGCTGTTTAAAAAGTGTAGAATATTAAAACTGAAAGACCTCTACAAGTTGAATGTATCCTTATTTATGTTTGACTGGCACCACTCTAATTTACCCAAAATGTTTGAAAACCTCTTTAATATTAATATATATCCAACAGGCATGGAAACAAGGCAAGTAGGCCTGTTGCAGTGTGGTAAACCAAGGACCAATTTTTTGGCTCAGTTACCAAATACGCTTTTCCGAAAGTATGGAATGAGCTCGATAGAACTTTAAGAGAAACTCCCACTAGAGGATCATTCAAGAAGAAACTTTTCATGACAATTTTAAATTCATACTCTTCAAGCGTAACTTGCAATAATCCCTACTGTAACGATTGTAGACGCCAATGAATGTTGGATCAATGATAAGGTCAGGTGTCTTCCATGACTTATTTATTGATCTATTTGTATCTCATCTACCCATTTATTCTTCTATCCCATTATCCCAATCCCATTATTCTTATCTCATCATCCCGTTGCATATAAGGAACTGTTTAGAGATCAACATTGTTATTATAATTATTTTCTATAGAACCAGAGAGCTTCTTCTGACACATTCTCAACACATTTATGTTTACGTTATTGGAGACAGCAGGTAGATAGCCAATCTGGCCATGCTTTCTCCTAACAGAATATCATTATAATTACTTACATTTACAGATTTTCACACTTATTGTACTATAATATTCTGTTGAATAAACTTTACTTACTTACTTACTTACTATGGATCCATCAGTTGCAGTGAACCAAAAATCTTTAAAAATCTTCTTCTCATGATCCTCCTTGACCAATGAAGTCCATTCACCATCTCAGTGTTTGTTCATCCATCTTTTCATCTGTCTTGATCACCTCATATGCTTATTCCTATCATAACATAAAATTTGGCAGGGAATATGGATGTCATTTGACTGTCTTGTATTATTTTTTAGCTCACCTGACTGCAAGTCAGTGTGAGGTATTGCCATCACTTGGCGTCCATCGTCCGTCATCCGTTAACTTTTGCAAACCTGGCTTCTTCTCCGCAGCCAAATTCAAATATATATTACACAAACCATCCCTGGGGTATACCCTTTCTATTTGTTCAAATGGAGTAGCTGCCTTCTTTGGGCTCTGGGCAATGATGCCAAAGCCTAAAAATCTTTAAAAATCTTCTTCTCATGATCCTCCAGAGAGATTGGCTTGATATATGGTATGTAACACTCTTTGGTGTTGAAGATTAAAGTTTGTTCAAGAAGAAGTTGGTAGATCAAAATTTGGGCTCTCTGTGGGCACATATCCATTTTGGACTCTGCCCAAAATTTCTATTTCAAGAACCAATGGGCCGATTTGAATCAAATTTGGCATGTAGCATAAGTGGGTCCAAAATACTTGATTGATGCCAGAAATCTTTTTTTTCTCGTTGCCCCGTGGGTACCCCAGGGGCTAAAAATAGAAAAAAAATTCAAATGCCCATATTTTCCAAACTACACGGAACAGAGAACTGTTATTTGGTATGAAGCATCCTTTTGACCAGTAGAATGGATTAAAAAAAAAAAAGGTCATCGGTTGTTTTAGGGTGTTCTGTAGGGGTGGGGGGGGGGGGGGGGTGGGGGGGTTGGGGGGCGTTTAAAAAATGCTGAGTCAGTATATTTACAAAAATTGAAAAAAGATTTTTCTTCACAACCGCCGATCAGAATCTTTTGATATTTGGTATACAGCATCCATAGGATGGTCAAATACATGTGTGTTCAAATCGACCCCCTCTATTCATAGTTGGGCTCAACAGAGGAACCCAAATAATTAACTTGGGGCACTATGGGGAATAAGCTTTAAAAATCTTCTTCTTCAGATTGTACAGTCAGATTCTTTTGATACTTGGTACAGCATCTCTACAGGGGTCAGATTAAAGTTTGTTCAAATTGAGTCCCTGGGTTAATATTTGGGCTTCCGAAATATGTGAAATAAGGGGGGATATTCTTTAAAAATCTTCTTCTTCAGATCCACCAGTCAGATTCTTTTGATATTTGGTATGCAGCATCTTTAGGGGGGTTAGATCAAGTTTGTTTAAATGGGATCCTTGGATGAATATGTGGGTTCTGTAATGGAGCCCAAATTTTAACTTAGTGCAATATGAGAAAATTTCTTTAAAAATCTTCATTTTCAGGCCTGCTATTGAGAATCCTTTCATATTTGGTATGTGATATCTCTAGAGGTGTAAGATTCGGATTTGTTCAAATTGAGTCCCTAGGTTAATATTTGGGCTTCCAGTGGGAGCCTAAATATTAATTTTGTGCAATATGTGTAATAATCTTTAAATATCTTCTTCTTCAGATCCAGGAGTCATATTCTTTTGATATTTGGTATGCAGCATCTCGGGGTGGGGGGTGGGGGTGGGGGGGTGGGGTGGGTTTGGGGGGGGGTTAGATTCAAGTTTGTTCAAATGGGATCCCCGGATGAATATTTGGGGGGGGGGGGGGTTAGATTCAAGTTTGTTCAAATGGGATCCCCTGGATGAATATTTGGGGGGGGGGGGGGGGGGGGGGTAGATTCAAGTTTGTTCAAATGGGATCCCTGGATGAATATTTGGGCTCTTCATTGGAGCCCAAATTTTAACTTGGTGCAATATGAGAAAATTCCTTAAAAATTCTTCTTTTTCAGACCCACAAGTGAGAATCCTTTCATATTTAGTATGTGACATCTCTAGAGGTGTAAGGTTCAAAAGGGGCGTGGTGGCTCAGTAGGTAGAGGTGCAGGCTGCAAGCCGAGAGGTCCTCGGTTCGAATCCCACCTGCGGCAACCTCGTTGTGTCCTTGGGCAAGACACTTCACCCCCATTGCCCATGTGGGGGGCACGATGACGCCGTGTACTAAGGCGTACTGCACGTCGATGGTACGCATGTCTTCAACCAATCTAACCCTGCCTGTGCTGCAGTGCGGAGTTACGATGTTGGGGAGCTGGCAGCTGCTCATCGTTGTTCGGTGGTTCTCTCCGGGTACTCCGGCTTCCTCCACCCGTAAAACTGTCGCGGTCATGATTAGCCATTGTACATAAATATGTGACCTTAAACATCAATAAATAAGGTTCAAATTTGTTCGAATCGAGTTCCTGGGTTAATATTTAGGTTCCCCAAGGGAGCCCAAATATTTACTTAATGCAATATGGGGAATTATTGTTTAAAATCATCTCCTTCAGATCCAGCAATCAGATTCTTTTGATATTTGGTGTACAACACCTCTGGGAGGGTTAGATTGAAGGTTGTTCAAATCAGGTCCCTGGTTTAATATTTGGGCTTTTTATTGAAGCCCAAAGTTTAACTTAGAGCAATATGAGAAAATTTCTCTTCTTCAGATACACCAGTGAGAATCCTTTCATATTTGGTATGTAGCATCTCTAGGGGTGTTGAATTCAAGTTTGTTCAAATCAATTTGCTTGTTTTGTTTTTTCAGCTCACCGAAGGGAGCTAAACTTATCACTTGCTGTCCGTCGTCCATCGTCGTCGTCTGGCCGGCATTGTGAACATTTTTCAAACGACTTCTCCTCTGAAACCGCTAGGTCGATTTGCTCGAAACTTGATATGGATGTTCATTACCATATGTCAATTCAAGTTTGTTCAAATGAAATGGACATGCCCACTTGTGGCTCCATAGTGGGCATAACTCTGATAGCACCCTATGTATATTAGAGATATTACTATAAAGTCTTCTTCTCCCGCACAAGTGGGCAGAATCATTTGATATTTGGTATACAGCATTATGGGGTGGATCTGATTCAAGTTTGTCCAAATCGGCCCCCTGGATTCATATTTGGGCTCACTATAGAAGCCCAAATTCGAACTTAGTGCATTTCAGGCAAATTTCTTCAAAAATCTTCTTTTCCAGATCCAGCAGGCAGAATCTTTTGATATTTGGTATGCAACAATGTGGGGTGGATCTGATTCAAGTTTGTTCAAATCGGCCCCCTGGATTGGATTCACGTTTGGGCTCAGTATAGAAGCCCAAATTCGAACTTAGTGCATTTCATTCAAATTTCTTAAAAAATCTTCTTCTGAAGATCCAGCAGGCAGAATCTTTTGATATTTGGTATGCAACATTGTGGGGTGGATCTGATTCATGTTTGTTCAAATCGGACCCCTTGATTCATATTTGGGCTCACTATAGGAGCCCAAATTTGAACTTAGTACATTTCAGGCAAATTTCTTTAAAAATCTTCTCAAGATCCAGCAGGCAGAATCTTTTGATATTGGGTATGCAGCATGCTTAGGGAGGTAAGATTCAAGTTTGTTCAAGCCAAGTCCCTGGGTTCATATTTAGGCTCCCTGTGGTAGCCTGAATTATAACTTAGTTCAAAATGAGGAATTTTCTCTAAAAATCTTCTTCTTCAGATCCAGCAGTCGGAATGTTTTGATATTTGGTATGCAGCATCCTTAGGGGGTGAGATTCAAGTTTGTTCAAGGTCCATATTTGGGCTTACTGTGGGAGCTTGAATTGTAACTCCGTTCGAAATGAGGAATTTTTTTTTAAAATCTTCTTCTTCAGATCCAGTAGTCGGAATGTTTTGATATGTGGTGTGTAGCATCCTTAGGGGGGTGAGATTCAAGTTTGTTAAAGCCAAGTCCCTGGGTCCATATTTGGGCTCCCTGTAGGAGCCCGAATTATAACTTAGTCAATATGAGGAATTTTTCTTTCAAAATCATCTTCTTCAGATTCAGCAGTCGGAATGTTTTGATATTTGGCATCCTTAGGGGGTGAGATTCAAGTTTGTTCAAGCCAAGTCCCTGGGTTCATATTTGGGCTAACTGTGGGAGCCTGAATGATAACTTAGTTCAAAATGAGGAATTTTCTTTAAAAATTTTCTTCAGATCCAGCAGATGAATGCTTTTGATATTTGGTATGCAGCATCCTTAGGGGGGCTAAGATTCAAGTTTGTTCAAGCCATGTCCCCAGTTCCATAAAATTTGTCTCTCATGACTTCATTCCTTTGTAGTGTTGATTAGTGTTGATGAACCATGTCTAACTAAATTTGACCCCAAATACTTCTTTGAACCACTTTGGCCGGTGAGCAATTAAGGCTCCTTGGGGCCTCTTGTTTTAATTGGGTTTTTTGGGGGGGGGGTGGGGGGGTGGTTGTGCTAGTAGTTTAAAACAAAAAATTCTTTCGGTTGTTTTTTAATACTTCATAGAACAGAGTTTGCTAGGAAGCTTTCCTAGAACCAGCAGAAATGAATGCCCAAAAAAGTTGCCTTTGGTTGTGTCATAGCAAATCAAAAAAAATTGCTCTTGCTGCTGATGACATGCTGATACACTCATCTGTTTTGACAAATTGAGCCAGGTGATTGTTTTAGGCTCACTTGAGCCTCTGGTTTAATTATTGCCTCAAAAACATAGCTTAAGACCCCCTCATTGGAACAAGTTTATTGAGGGTTCGTAACTCATAAGCTTTGTTTTTCAGCTTTGTTTTTCAGGCAAAAAATTTTAATTTTTAAGTTTTTCCCTAAATATTTTTGTAAGTACATATATTGTCTGATTTGTCTTCATTTTCCAGTCAGGTATAGGCTTAACCCTTTACCCAACTTAACGCCCAAACCGGCCAGCGCTATACTAAAAAATCACCAATTAATTTTCATTTTTTGTCTCAAAAACATAGGTTGTGGCCCCTCATTGAAATGGGCTCATCCAGCTCGTTCCAATGAGGGGTCATAACCTATGTTTTTGAGACAAAAAATGAAAAAATTAGTTATTGAAGAATTTTGTTTGCAAGTGTCTTCTGCTTTTTCCAGTCAGGTATAGGCTTAAATAAGTTAAAACTCTGATTTGACCATCTCAGTTTGGTGATACTTTAAAATTCCTTTAGTGTCTCCTGATGAATGATTGCCATTTGTCTTAAAATAAAAAAAAACATGAAGTTGATGTGTACCTATATACTTTCTTGCTAAATCAGTAGATTGATGAGGCCTCCAACCAGTAAATGTGAAGTATATAAACGATTGGGTGTGGGTTGCTCTATGGTCCATGCCTGCAGATTTCCATGTGGAGCGCTAAATTTTATATTTCTGTGGCCTAGTATTAAATCACATCATGCATACTGTTCAGTCTTTTTGTGTTACAATCATGACATTTATACTTGCTGGTGTCTAATTTTATCAATATGTAAGACTTGGTGGCATCCCAGTTGAATAATATTTTTTTTTTTTTTCAAATGGGCCCAAAATGAACTTGAATACTTTTATCAAAATATGTGTGTTGTCTGTATGAGTATTCACCTGTTTGTTTCTGTGAGTCTTAACACTCATTACATTCTTGCCCTCTATTTCTTCCTGAATATCCTTTAGGCTCAGTAATGCAAAAACAATATGATGCATGAACAAATTTTGAAGACAATAAATGTTTTCCTGGCCTGCCATTTTCTTTGATAATATTACTGCAGACCACCACTTTTCAAGGTGGATAACTTTAATTCAATTATTTACTCTTCCGCCATTCAGTCAAGTTACATAACTCTGGTTTAGTTTAGTGCTGTAAACTGTGAACAATCCACAATCTTATGTCTCCTAGCTACTAGGTAGTGAATGGTTTCATGGCTTCTAGACTTCTGCCAGTGTCTACTCTCCCCCTCATTATCTCCAATTTGTAGGCTTACTACCGGTAATGTTTTCTATCCCTACTGTAATATCTCCAGTGACTATTACAGCTCCAAGGGCTACCACATTCCACTATGTACTGGAGGCTTCCACCATTACTATTGATTTGTAGCACTACTACAAGGTTGCTAGCTATCTCTGAACCTGTGTCTTAGACCAAGACTTAGTAGGCGGAGTCATGTTGTGCCATTCATCTAAATCTGAATCAGTTTATACAGTTTCTTGATTGAGTGTATGCTGGGGTCCTTGTATATGAGAGATTGTTGATCACATTGGTATATGCTTTTGTTATAGTTACTACTGTAAGCACAACACTTAAAAGGCATGGACACATGCTTGAAAGACTGAGATATGCTTATGTGATAGATCACAGTGTGCCTGAAAACATATTGCACATAGGCACATGTGGGTAGTTGAGGATACTTGTGACACAGTGATGTACAATATTAGAATAGTTAGCTGAGGATCTTTTTTAGAGGATAGTTATCTTTGGTGACCATTGCCAACATTACCAACTGGGATACCATGCTTTTAACTACAGACATCATTAGTAGCCATTTCTACTTTTGGCCTTTGCTACTACTATTGTCTATCACTACTGTGATGTTATTTATTCATTGGTATTTAAGGTCACATATTTCTGCACAATGGCTAATCATGCCCTCGACAGTTTTACGGGTGGAGGGAGCCAGAGTACCTGGAGAGAACCACTGAGCAACAGTGAGCAACTGTCAGCTCCCCAACATACTAACTCCACACAAGCAGGGTTAGCATTGGTTGAAGACAGGTGCACCATCGACGTGCAGTACGCCTTAGAACACAGCATCACCATGCCCCCACGTGGGCAATGGGGGTGAAGTGTCTTGCCCAAGGACACAACGCAATTGCCGCAGGTGGGATTTGAACCGAGGACCTCTCAGCTTGCAGCCTGCACCTCTACCTACTGAGCCACCGCACCCCCACTACTTTGATGTACTCCCATCACTAGAGTGACAGATTCTTCAACTACCACTGGCTAATATCTTTAGTATAGGCCCTCACCACATCTTTACAGTTAACACTATGAGCTGCAGTTACCAGTCTGGCCATACACTGTCATTATGAGTTATGTAATTCCAATTACAGCTTAATAGTGGAAAAAGCTAACACTAAAACCAAACCTTAATTGTACAGCTCATCTGTCATTTGATATGTTCGAGGATAGTGAGTGTACTGCCAGAAGAAACCTATGGCTTCTATAGTTTTGTCATATGAGGCCATGAGGTTCGACCTCAATGCTATAACCTTATTTGGATATGGAAGGATACTTGTGACATGATTTTGTAGTATTAGAGGATAGTTATCAAAGGACGCTGCCCTCAGAAGCCTATGGCTTCTACGGTTTTGTTGTTTAAGGGAAAAAAGATTAGATCTCATGGAGGGTATATGGGTATTGGAAGATACTTATGGCATGTCAGTGTAATATTGGAGGATAATTATCAGAGGATACTGCCTGGTTGTCATGTTCGTATGAGCATGTCAGTGTAATATTGGAGGATAATTATCAGAGGATACTGCCTGGTTGTCATGTTCGTATGACCACCAATAGAAGAGGGTAGTGATGTTAGAAGTAATAGTAGACACCAAGTAAAGTGCTGCTAGGACATAGTAGTATTGATGGTGACAGATAGTACTTAATACCTTACACATAATAGGTTGATAGTGGTGAGACTATTAGTTAGGGCCCCGCAAAGCTTCGAAAATTCAATTTGATTTTGAATCTTAAATTCAGTTCGATTCGAATTGGCTGCCTGATTAGTTTCCGTTTGAATCTTTTCACTGGAACATAGTTTGGCATCACTCATCTTCATTGTCTCATAATACATATAGTTCTGGTGGCAATTGTACATAACTAATATTGAAAATAAAGACTGGGTGTAATTTCCACTATCCAAACAGAAACAAATCTGTCATGTCACCAGTTGTGCTTATTCTAGTCTCACCAGACTACCACTATTGGAAAAAAGTTTCCAAGCAATATCAACGATATGCTGTTGCTAGTGGTGAGCCCTGTACAATCCCTAGTACCGATGATTCTCGCACCCATTTCTGTTTTCAACTATAATCCTTACTGGGTAATATTCCAACAACATCACTAAGGCATGCCTTCAATGAAGGCATGCCTTGGTGATGTAGTTGGAATATTTTATCAGTCAGGACTTGAGCCATCACTGTCGAAACAAATCAGGTTTACAGCACCCTTCTTGTTCCTCCAGTCAGCCAACTTCAAGACGACCCTGATTCGATTAGAGATTTGATCTGAGGTGAAAATGGGTGATTTGCAGGGCCCTATATTAGTTGTATTTTTCATACTCCAAAATTAAAAATATCTTTGGCTGATTTGGGACACATTTGAGGTGTAGGTTGGACATGATGAGAGAAAGAACCCTGGGAAGAAGTAATTTATTTGTCTTTGGGACATTGCGCAAAAAGACGGGATCACAGTGTACCTAAATTTGAAATTGGTATTTTTATACGGTACCAATGACCCAGACTTAGCTGGTGCTAACTCTTAAAATTCTAGGGCCAAACACAAATTCCCCCCCCCCCCCCCCCCAATCCCCAAAATTTAAATCCAAATCCAAAAATTCAATGTCCAACGTGGTCCTCCATACTTTCATCCACTGTGCATGCGCAGTGTCAAGGAAGTACCGAAATTGGTGCAAAACCTCATTCTTTGTTTGGCCCTAAAATCAGTAACATCTCACTGATATTTGTGCTTATAAATCTCAGTTAAAATGATGCCAGACACAAAATCATGAAAGAAATGGTGGATCTAAGGATGAAATAAGAGGATGAGAGGAAGAATCAGTGGAAGGATGTGTTCAGGACTGTAACTTATAATTTTTATGCAAAATTATTTCATGTTCCCTAATTTCGGGGCATAGTCCTGATGTTTACATTCTTGTTATGAAATTTCCATGGTTTGTTCAGTGTTTCCTCTCTCCCTTTCCTTTATACCCCCCTTGCTATTCTCCCATGCTTGTGGCATAATTTTTGTAATTGTTTTTTTTTACTGAAATTTCTTGGGAGTTTTTAGCTTGGTAACAGAATGTTTATTCTGTTTTTCCCCATGGTTACGTCTTCACCCAAGGGGTGGTTAGGCGTTCGGTCATGCATCTACCATCCGATGTACTACAGTTTCTTCTCTGGAAGCTTCTGTTTTACATTGGATAGTGTTTAAAATTGGTTACTGATTTTGGGCCATATTTCAGTGCCTGGAGTCTTGTTTCCAGTTTTTATTCACTTTTGTATACGTTGACAACGGTTACTTCTAACAGTGATTACTTGTCTTCTATATAGTTCTGTTCATAGCAGCCAGATACATTAATATTGTCTGTAAGTGTAGCATTAATTTTTAGATACGTTTTAAAAATTTTGTCCACTCTTAGGCTTTTTTGGGATCCATTTGGGCTCATCATTCCCATTGGGAACTTGGGCTCATCTTGAAATTTTTGCGAGAAAGAAAATTTTTCTTTTGAATTATTTTTGGAAATGTTTGTAATGAATTCTATTATTATTATGTATCTTTATTTTCAAGGGTTAGTGCGAGTACGATGACTGTTTAATATTTTTTCAGAATGAAAGAATATTTTATTTTTTCATTGTAATCGAGGAAGTCTTCCTCTGATTCTCATGTTCATTGTATTTGCTGTAGTCAGTGTACTCGCACTAATTGTTGCTCAGTGTGTGCCAGTTCGGATAACAAACGTTGGAGACATGTGTCATGGTATGTTGTTAGTGGTGAGAGGTCCAGGCCGGTCCTCTCGCCACAGGGTCACTCTAGTTGTCTCAGTCTCTTTTTCAGAGGAACAAGAACAGGGTGATGTTTCCTTGATGTCTTCAAAAGTGTGCTTCCGTCGTCACAATGAAGAGCTAGCGGCATAGTGCTCAACAAAATGCGGCAAGTGCCTAAGAGGTCCCAAGTAGGATCGACGGTCACTTGTCGCCCGCTAGCTCTCCTGGTAAAGCAATCATTCACGAAATGATTGTGACTCCGGGTTCGTCCGTTGCGGTCCAGGAGAGGAAAAGGGGTGTTGCGAGCACTATAATCTCAGATCACACACACCCGGCGACGACGGATCGGAGGATGGAACGGAGGAAGCCAGTCAGTCCAGTAGCTAGCTCGTCCAGGTCTACCTGGACCGTGAGCGAGAGAGGCCCCCTCTCTCTTACAACAACATCTGGGCCCAGATGTTGCTGTACGTTCATTTGTCAGTCGGAGCCTACATCCACTCCTCCTGTTTGGGACGCTCCGTCGCATAGACAGTCCGGCACGGCTTGTCTAATGGCTTCCTCTTCCACCTGTCAGAACACACGACCACACCTTGGCTATGTGACTGCAGATATCCAACCTGCTTCGCCGACCAGGGATTCCACGTCGACCAGGTCACGCCATCCGCTAGCCAAGGACACGGGGCGTCTCCAGTTGGGACGTTCGCATAAGAAGTATGCAGTAATTAGCATCTCAGGAGCTTCCATCGGCTAATTTACGTAAGACCGCGGCTTCACAGGCCTCCGTGACGGACTTGCTATCACTGATAGTGCAATTCATCGCAGCATCCCAGCACCATCAGAAACTTTTCAGAACAGGAACTGTCTGAGGAAGCTGGGTCGGTTCGCTCCCCTGCAGAGCAGTAAGGGACGACCGAGAATCTTGTGGTCCAGTCGGATGGTGAAAGGGAATCAGCAGAGCTGGAATTTTCCATTTCCGAACAACATAAGGTGGCCGTAGATTTCATCCGGCAACACCTTCCAGAAGTTGTTCCTCCAGACCAAAGTGCTGCGTTACCTGATAAGAGACTGATAGCTTCACTGGACACAGATTTTTTTGGCCGGAATAGGGACATTACGTCTGAGTTTCTGACCCAGTCCAGTAATGTCACGCTGACATTTGATCTTCTTATGGACGCTATATTCAAGCCAGCCTCTAAGACTGGCAAATCCGGTTTCTTATCGTCTCTTGCTCAACAGCTGCCTTTCATCTATTATAGAAATAGAATTGAGATGGCAGGACAGGGCATGCCGAGAGTTCCTCTGCATTTAGTCGTTTCATTCCAGTACGCTGGAGACGACAATCTTGTCTAACAATCAGTTTAGACGCATTATCTTACGCAGATCACCTTACCAGAGCTTTATCACTACGTCTTGAAGGAAGAATTCTAGGATGTTCAAGCTTCCTTGAGAATTCTTTCAAGGGCCATAGCATATTCCATGTATAACTCCGCCCTTTCAGTGGCAATCTGGATTTACTTTGACGTGATGCTGCCCTGGCTGCATCCACAAGAGTGGATAGTAAGGTGAAAAATTCTCTTCGAGTTGCTCCGGTCTCCGGAGAGCTTCTCTTCGACGGTAAGCTTTCTATAATCTATCAACAGATTACTAGGAAAGCTTTGGACTCTCTGCCTTTTAGATCCACCTCGCGAAAGTCGGATTCAGCAGAGGGGAGTAAGGCAGGCACTTCTGGGCTGAGTATGTCCAAGGGAAGTTCCTATAGAGGATCTAAGAAAGCCTTTACGTCTTACTCCAGAGACCGTCAGAGTAGCGATTCAGGTAGGGGACATATGCTGGCCGAGACAACCGGTCAGACGCCCCTAGGTCGACTGGGCGAGATGCGGGTCATGGAGGACGTAGTTTCTCCTCATGCAAGCCTTGCAGGTCCAGGAGGTGATGGTCTAAACCTCTATTGCGTTCCAGTGGACGGAAGGCTGTCGAGATTCTTATCCAATTGGTTGTCAATTACGGACGAACCATGGGTGTAGGGGGTTATTTCCGAAGGTCTAAAACGATCCTTCTAGGAAAACTCTATTATCTCGACCTCCACGTTGGACTCAGCTTCCGTCAAACCTTCAGAAGAGGGATTTGCTTCTATCAGAAGTCCAATCTCTTCGGGAGAAGAACGCGATACAGGTCGTAGAAAACCAGGAATCTCCAGGTTTCTACAGTCATCTGTTCCTGGTTCCAAAACCAGACGGCTCGTTTTGTCCAGTCTTAGATCTGAGCTGGATAAACAAGCTGATCGTGGCTCCAAAATTTTATATGGAGACCATCCGATCGGTCAGAGCGAGCATTCAAGTGAACGATTATGCTGCGAGCATAGATCTCAAGTATGCATACTTTCACGTCATGGTACATCCGGCATTCAGAAAGTATCTTGGCTTCGCTGTCCTAAGGGTCATTTTTCAGTTCCGAGCTATGTGCTGCAGTCTGAATCTAGCGATCTGGGCTTTCACTCGAATAATGAACTCAGTAATGACTCATTTCCGAGCTCATTCGTCTGTGTTAACATCGTCCTACCTGGACGACATTCTTCAGAGGTACGGCAACGAGTTAACACTTCAGAACGATGTTCTGAGTCTGCTTCAGCTGCTCCGACGTCTCGGTTTCATAGTAAACGAAAAGAAGTCGGATCTGGTGCCGTCCAAGTCATTCACCCACCGGTGAATGAGCTTCGAGACACACAACAATCTCGTTCATCTGCCGTTAACCAGAGCGAAATTTATCAGTTGTTACGCTCACTTTTGTCTTCTCTCAGAATGTAGTAACAGCGAGAGAATTCATACGACTGATAGATTTGTGCGGAGCCGCCGCGGATCTTATTCCGATGGGGCGGCTATGCACTCGGCCACACTCCAAACATTTTTGACTCAGAATTGGAGTGTGAAGATTCATTCGCTCGAAACGAACATCGTCTTGTCGGATCAAGTGAAACAAGAGATTCAGACTTGGGCAGATATTTAGTGGTTAACTCAGGGAGTTCCACTGCAATTGCCGGTCTGAGTTTTACGATTATGACAGATGCCAGTCAAACAGGTTGGGGCGCAACATTGAGCCCAACAGATTCGAGGTGCCAGGGTCTTTGAGATACACAGTTCCTAAACAAGCACATAAACATCAAAGAGATGATGTCAAAATTTGGCTTGTGCTACGTCATTGGATGAACATTATTCAGAATTCACATGTTCAAATTCTGTCCGACAATTCGACAGTAGTAGCGTATATTCGGAACCAGGGAGCCACTCATTCCATTCCATTGTTCAACTTAATGGAAAAAATCCTTCTGTTTGTCCTAGACCATCAAATTCTCCTGTCGATCCGTCATATTCCGGGTCGTCTGAACATTCTAGCAAACTCCCTTTCTTGGAAGATCATATGTTGCCGTCAGAATGGACTCTCAACAAACGTGTATTCAATCAGATTTGCTACCAATGGAAGCGTCCTATGATAGACTTATTTGCGACGCATCTCAACAATCAGTTGCAGACATATGTGTCGCCATGCCCAGATCCTCGAGCGTTTGCAGTAGACGCCCTCTCGATCTCTTGGGACGGAATGATGGGATATGCATATCCTCTAGCTCTGTTGATTCAGCAGATATTGCTAAAATAAAGCAATCTCACTGCAGGATTCTGTTGGTAACATCTCTGTCACCCCAAAGACTATGGATAAATCTACTCAGGTGATTGTTGTGGGACATGCTGCGGAAGCTTCCTTCACAGGAGGATCTTCTTTCGCAGGGGAAATCGCGCACACTGCATCACAACTTGCAAGGTCTCAACCTTCACATATTTCCGTTGTGCGGTCCTTCTTGCACAGCAAGCATTTTACAGGATGAGCAATGGACGCAATTTTTAACTGTAGGAGGACCTCCTCTTTGCTAAATTATGCTGCTACGTGGAAGGTTTTCTCACGGTGGTGTAGGGATCATTCTGTTAATATTTATGATCCTACATTCCTGAGATTGCTAATTTTCTGGTCTACTTGTTTGACGAGATCAAACTGCAGCCAGTTGCTATTAAGGGTTAAAGGTCTATGCGATCAGATACCTATGCACATCATGATAGCTTACAAATTGGATCTAATGTCTCTTTATCTAAGTTAGTGAAAAACTTTTTGATAAATAGACTTAGAACCCTTAGATTAATTTAAGTGGAATTTAGCTTGGGTTCTTCTAAAGCTAAAAGAAGCGCCATTTGAGCCTCTTGATACGGTGGACTTCAAATTCTTATCTTATAAGACAGCTTTTCTCTAATACTTCTCTTCTGCTAAGAAGAGTTAGTGAGCTTCATGCACTATCTGTTGATGATTCTCACTATCGTAGTGTTGGTAATACTATTACCTTGACTACCAATGTTGGATTTTCTGGCTAAGAATCAGGCTCCTAATATTAGTATCCTGAACCTATTGTAATTAAGGCTTTTCCGTCTTCAGACGGTCATAGGCCTTTGCTCCGTCCAGTTAGAGCTATGCGTATTTACAAACGTAGATCTGAGTTTATCAGAAAGGGACGTAACGTTTCTTTCTGTCTCTGCTGCCTAATAGAAGAGACATTATGGTCCATTCTATTGCAAGGTGGATTCAATTAACTATCTGTACTGCTTATGAAAAATTATCTTCAACTCAGCAGTCTGTGCTTAAGATTTTGGCGCATGAAGTTAGAGCGCCATCTTCATCTTGGGCTTATGCTAATAGTGTTGCTATTACCGATTTGATGAAGGCTGCATATTGGTCTGAGCCTTCCACATTCACAAATTTTTATCTCAGAAATATTGAGTCCATTTCTGGTGACCTGCATTGTTTAGGTCCGTTATCTGTTGCTCAGAATGTCGTCCACTAAACAGTCGCAACTATAGTTATGCAGGCTTTCTGTTCCGGCAGTGACTCTGTCCTGCTGCCCTCTTCGCTCTGGGGTATTTCACTCAGGGCAAGGGGAAGGGGTGGGAGGATGGTGTTCCCTTATATCTCCTGCTTTATAGTGAAAAGCAAGGGAATACCTCCTCTGAGTCAGTAATTCCGAGTCGGTGCCGGGATAGTTTTAAAGTGTAAAGCTAATGTTTTTCTCATTTATGTAATATTTTTAAAGTGTAGCTCGGTGTGAAGCATTTGTATATGTCACGTGTCATACGAGCACTAATATACAATCCTCGGACACTTTTAAATGAGTATAAAGAGTCTCATTCTCTGGACTATCTTTATTTATTGGCTTTCCTTTAAAAATTAGTATAATGGGTTATACTGGATGTTAATTGAGATCTTTTATGTTATTGTGCTCAATTACGGAATGGTATTGTGTCTTTCTTTTTTGGCATAAACAAGAAAGATGCATGTAAAGCCTGTTTCTCTTTTTCTCCTGGAAGGGATATTTCTGTTTACATGTAATTGAGTCTATTGGATTTTCCTTTATGTCCTAGGCCCTCCAGACTTTTTTCTATTCAGCTAAGTCTGGGTCATTGGTACAGTATAAAAATGTTAAAAAATTTATAGTAATTTATATATTTTTTATACTTACCAATGACCCAGACGGGGATGGCCCTCCCATGAGTTGGGAACTCATACCTCCCCACTGATTACTTAACGCTTACCAGGCACTGGTTGTAAGAATGAGGTTTGGTGCCAATTTCGGTGCTTCCTTGACACTGAGCATGCGCAGTGGATAAAAGTATGGAGGACCACATAGGACATTGAATTTTTGGATTTTGATGCATAATTGGGGGATTGGGGGCAAAATTTGTGTTTGGCCCTAGAATTTTAAGAGTTAGCACCAACTAAGTCTGGGTCATTGGTAAGTATAAAAAATATATAAATTACTATAAATTTTTTAACTTTCATTACAAAAATTTAAGGAAAAGTTTCTTGCATGTAATGAAGGTGGAATACAACTCTATTATTACAACAACACATGCATGGTAAAGGAAATTTTAGATTTTCATTTAAAACAATATAAATATTCTTGTTTTTAAATACCAGGTTTAAATTTTATTTAATTTTGTTTTTGTTTACTTGAACACTTCATAGGGTTCTGCGAATATTCGAGATTCGATTTGATATTGATACCATATGTCTGCTTCGATATCAATCCTGAATCAGTCTCAAGATTTGATTTTTTCGAATCCCATACTAACATTTCAGTTTGTTACATTTTCAACAAAAATTGGATAAAATTGTCATTAGAAAATTCATTCATGTAGGCTCAATTCCTATTTTATTGAGTAATTAACAGTGTTTAATTGTTCGGTAAGTAGTGAATTTTGCCCAGAACATTATCCATAGTTTTAGTTTTGAAGGCTTAACTTGTTACTATTCACGTTCTTAAGAACCTGAACAGTAACAAGTTAAGCCTTCAAAAACTAAAACTATGGATAGTATGCCCGGCTGTTTCAGCAATGGTGCTACAGAGAATATTTATTTTTTGGTGTTTAATTAAGGTGTTCACTCAGTCATGTGAGGGTCATCACAGTGTTAATAACTTCAGTTTGGTGCAGTACGAAATAACTTGTCTTTTAAGATTCGATTCTGGATTCAACTCAATATCAGGAACACGATTCAATTAAAAAATTTTGTGATTCCTAGATTCCTATCACTTCACTACTGGTATTTCTCTTGCCATATTCTCTACAGCACATAAATTTTAGTTCTTGGTTGTGTTAATTTGATATAATTTGTAGTTGTAAATAGTGTATCAAGATATTATTTCATAGGGATCAGCTGTCCTTGTTGGCCACCTCCAGTTCTTATTTCTAGAATTAATAACTTTTGTTAATGAAACTGTTAATCAAGTTTTAGTCTTCAGAATTTTTGCCTAGAATAATTTCTCGATATTCAGATGTGATGGTGATATCACTAGAAAATAAGCAATGGTTTTTTACTGCACTTTCACTTTTATTTCAGAACTCATCAGTCCATTCTTTAAAAGCTGTATGGGATGGAATAGAACAGTTTGTGAAAGAGGATGCCAGTATCCTTAGTGGAGATAACAAAGCACACATTGAGAAAGTACGTGCTGGAGGATATGTGTATATTGCTGATCAAACACAATTTGAATTGTTGACATATACTGATCATGAACTTATTACCTTGGAAAAGTTCTATCCAACTGGTTATGCAGTGGCTCTTCAGAATAACTCTCCATACAAGAACATTTTCTCAGAAAGGTATTCATTTGCTATTTTATTTCCATTTGAAAGTTTTTTGCTATCATAGAGTTGGTTTGATGACGCATAAAACACATGATGTCACTTTGAACCTGTAAAATTATGCAAGTTTCAATTTGAATGCAATTTTATTGATAAAATCTCAGTATACTTGTGAAAGTGTGTGGAGACAGGATTGCAGTGTTATTGGGAAAGAGATGGCTTTTGTAATAACGATTCCACACAAGACTCTTCTGGCAAAGTGCACAACCAGAAGTACTTAGGTACTCATGTACTTATGCCTCAGCATCTTCTCTAGGAGAAAATGAAATTTACTTACCGGTATCAAGTGGATCTTTAGCACACCTGACTGTCAGTCAGGAGAGCTATAGTGATCACTCACTGTCCGTTGTCCATCGTTCGGCATCCATGAATATGGTGTTTGCGTATTCTCCTCCCAAACCGCTGTACCAATTTAATTGATATTTGAGATAATAGTTTGCTATGGTATCGCAATTTGATTTTGTTCAAATCAAGTTGCCTCGCCCCTCGGAAGGGCCACGCCCATAATGTGTGCTTAAATCTTAAAAAATGTACTTCTCATGAACCAGCAGTAGTAGAGGTTTGATATTTGGTGTGCAGCTTCCTTTTGAGGAAGAGAAGTTGTTCAAGAGAAGTTCAAGGAGCTATATTTGCGTTCGTTATGGGAGGGGCAAGAATTTTCGCTACGCCCAAAATTTCTATTTTCCAAACTGAGAGGCAGATTTGAACCACCAAATTTGATATGAGGGCTTATTGGGTCATAAGTACTTAATTTATGCCCCAATTTTTTTTCCTGACGCCCCATGGGAACCACAGGAGCTAAAAATAGAAAAAAATTAAAACGCCCATATTTCCAAAACTATACGGCACTGAGAATTCTTATTTGGTGTGAAGCTTCCTTAGGACCAACAGAATGGAATGGTAAAAAAAAATTGCTATCGGTCGGTTTTATCATGGGGTACTTTTTTGGGACTTTGAAAAAGTGCTGATTCAGCATTTTTTAACACTGTGGGTAATGCGGAAAAACATTTAAGACTACTTTTCTCCCAAACCTTGGCTCCAAAAGCTTTCAAATTTCACATATAACATCTTTGGAAGATTGTTTCACACGTTTATTGAAATCAAACCCCTGGGTCCGTGTTTGGGCTCTCTATGGGAGCCCAAATGTTTTTAATTAGTGCAGTATGAGGAATATTCTTTAAAAATTATTCTTCAGATCTACCAGTCAGAATCTTTTGATATTTGGTATGCAGCATGCTTAGGGGGGTGAGATTCAAGTTTGTTCTAGCCAAGTCCCTCCCTGGGTTCATATTTGGGCTCACTGTGGGAGCCTGAATTATAACTTGGTTCAAAATGAGGAATTTTCTTTAAAAATCTTCTTCAGATCCAGCAGTCGGAATATTTTGATATTTGGTATGCAGCATCCTTAGGGGGGTGCGATTCAAGTTTGTTCAAGCCATGTCCCTAGGTCCATATTTGGGCTCACTGTGGGAGCTCGAATTGTAACTTGGTTCCAAATGAGGAATTTTCTTTACAAATCTTCTTCTTCAGATCCAGCAGTCGGAATGTTTTGATATTTGGGGTGCTGCATCCTTAGAGGGGTGAGATTCAAGTTTGTTAAAGCCAATTCCCTGGGTTTATATTTGGGCTCCCTGTGGGAGCCCGAATTATAACTTAGTTCAATATGAGGAATTTTTCTTTCAAAATCTTCTTCGGATCCAGCAGGCGGAATGTTTTGATACTTGGTATGCAGTATCCTTAGGGGGTGAGATTCAAGTTTGTTGAAGCCAAGTCCCTGAGTTTATATTTGGGCTCCCTGTGGGAGCCCAAATTATAACTTAGTTCAGTATGAGGAATTTTTCTTTAAAAATCTTCTTCTTCAGATCCAGCAGTTGGAATGTTTTGATATTTGGCATGCAGCATCCTGAAGGGGGGATCCAAGTTCCTTCAAGCCAAGTCCCTCGGTTGATATTTGGGCTCACTGCTGTGGGAGCCCGAATTATAACTTAGTTCAAAATGAGGAATTTTCTTTAAAAATCTTCTTCTTCAGATCCAGCAGTCAGATTGCTTTGATATTTGGTATGCAGCATCCTTAGGGGGTAAGATTCAAGTTTGTTCAAGCCAAGTCCCTAGGTCGATATTTGGGCTCCCTGTGGGAGCCCAAATTATAACTTAGTTCAATATGAGGAACTTTCTTCAAAAATCTTCTTCATATATACCAGTCAGAATCTTTTGATGTTTGGTATACAGCATCCCACTGGAGGTGAAGTCAAGTTGTTTGTTCAAGCCAAGTCGCTGGGTTCAAATTTGGGCTTCCTGTGTGAGCCCGAATTATCACTTAGTTCAATATGAGGAATATTCTTTAAATATCTTCTTTTTTTTAGATCGACTGGTCAGAATCTATGGATATTTGGTATAAGCTTTTTGTGGGAGGGGCGGATGCAACTTGTTGAAATTAATTCCCTGGGGCCTCTTGTTCTAATTCTATTTAGTGTTCCATCTCTCCTTATGAAAAAGTCTGGGATACAAAATGGATATGCCATTGCTGGGGTGGACTCAGGTTTTTTTTTTTAAGTGGTTCAGAGGTGGAAGCTCATAATCGGGTTATTCTGAAGTGCAGTTACAACTTAAGGGTTTCAAATTTTGTGGATGTGCTTCATATAATCTTTGACATAAATTTACGTAGTCTGTATGAATTGCTTGTTAAGTTTATGGTTGAGTGCCTTTATGCACTCTCCCTTAAATTGTAAAATGGCAAAGGACAGTCTTATGACCAAAAATAATCTAGAACTGTACTAATGCATCTGACACAATGCATCCGCCAAAATGCATCTGCCAAAATGCTCCCACTAAAACTTGATATATATAAGGCTGAGTCACAAGTAAACCCTTGCCTCTGACGAAGTGCACAGTAGCACAAAACCGGTTAAGCAAGACAATATACGGGATAACCCAAGAAGAATTACCCCCCTCGAACTCTTAGAGTTGTTTAGAAACTAGAACTGTACTAGTTGAGGTTGTGAGGAGTTGCCTAAGATAGATAAATAATTCTAGAAAATGAAACAACATTCCATTTTGATTTTGCTTAATCCTTTAAATCTCATTAGTCTAAATTTTTGGTTTAAGAAAAAATTGACAGCTGATAACACAGTCAGCATCAAATTGATAAAGAGGATCAGTAGCAGTTTAGCAAGCATGCCGATGTCAAAAAATATTAATTATCCAGCAACAAATTTTTTCCATGCTGGCAATACAACTTAGAATTTAGCTAATTCAATTTTGTTTGACTGAGCTCAATGAGCTCTGTCAAACAAGATTGAAATGGTTAAATTCTTAGTTACATTGTGAGAATAATTTGCTTCTTAAATGCAGATGTAATAGTATAGGCACTGGATTTGAATTATTTCTAAACTTCTAACAAACGCAATGCGGATATCGCCATTTTCAAAGACAGAAAGTATTGAAATTGACAGTGCCATTCAGGACAAATATTTAAAATGATTTTATAATACATTACACCAAAATGATCTGCCTGCCTGCCTGCCTGCCACCGAGTTTAAAAAACACCATAACTCCTAAAATACTTGATGGAATGACACCATACTTGGTATGCAAGTATATCTTCATGATGTCTACACCCTCTCAATAGTGCATGTCATTCGAATAATTTCTGTCACATTTATGGACTTGTCACCAACAAGTTTTTTTTGTCACCAATGAGTTTTTTTTGTCACCAACCAGTTTTAAAACATCATAAGTCCTAAAATACTTGATGGAATGACACCATACTTGGTATGCAAGTGTATCTTCATGATGTCTACACCCTCTCAATAGTGCATGTCATTCGGATAATTTCTGTCACATTTATGTACTTGTCACTAACGAGTTTTTTGTCACCAACAAGTTTTTTTTGTCACCAACGAGTTTTAAAATATCATTGGCATTGCACAAATCATTGCAGCTTTGGCACTGTGACAGTGCACTCTAGTTTCCACATGTCCTTCATTTATTACCTTGGGGGAGCATAATTCTAAACTTGCTTAATCTTTAAACACATTTTTCAGGGTACTGGCTATCAGTGAAAGTGGAATTCCTGGAATGTGGAAACAAAAATGGTGGCCAAAAAATAATGGTTACAGTGCGAAGATAAAAACTGAAAGTAAACCTATACATGTTATTGATATTCAGAGTGCCTTCTATTTGCTGTTGTTAGGTTTTATTTGTGCTCTCATGTCACTGTTACTGGAACTAGTCCTTAGTAAAGCAAGAAATAAAAAGTGTCTAATTAAGACTCACTGTGCAGCAATTTAATCTGACAATATATTTTTTGCTGCCTGGAGAACTTTAATAATTTCTTGTGACAAGTATGATAAAAAAGTTTCTCATGTGACAAATAGAAGGATGTTTTATGGGAATAATTAAACTATGTTCATGGGAATTGTTGATGTACATGCCTTTCAAAATGTGTTCAGTTCTGATTAACCCTTTATTAATACATCTGCCACATCCACCTGCATAATTTACAAATTTTGGAGTTGAAAAAAAACTTTCAGAGCAATTCAACAAAACCTTTTCCTGTGACCCCACATAGGTTTTGTTGAAAGTTTCTGAAAAATCTGAAGAAAAAAATAAATAAGGCCTAAAAAAGTAAAGAATATATCTGTTTTTCAGGCCCTCCCGCATGATCTTTTTGGCTGCCGTATGCTCTGCTCTTATAACCAATGCAAACCTAAAAATTAAATGGTTTATGTCTAATATTTTACCCAAGTTAATAAAATTGATAAATTTGTCCCTTGAATACAAGAAGACTTTGCAATGCTTGAGCATTGCAAAGCCTTCTTGCACTCAAGGGACAAAATATGCCACCACCTATGCTATTCTGTAGATTGTGAGGCCTAAAACATAAAACAAACCAAGAATATGAACTTTTGATGGCAAAGAAATAATTACAAAAATGAAAAATAAAATAAAAAAATGCCCGCTCACATGCAATTTTACAAAAAATGGCCTGAGAAACAGAAAATCTACTTTGAGGGGCCTAAAATAAGACATTTTGATATTGTGTGCATTGGATAAAAGGTTAAATGCTTTAATGTGATGATCTGCTCAACAATGAAAACAATATTAAAAACTGGATGTGTAAATGAATTTGTAGGGCTGTTGCAATTAGTTGAATAATTGTGGTCTATATTGGTAGTCACAACAGCTTTTATTTATAGTCGATCGTCATTCAGTATAAATGAAGTAGAAGTTGTTTAAATTGCACTATCTGATACTGAGAATCTCATAATATCCAATGATCTTCACCTTTCACGTGGGTGTGCAACAATGTAATTTTTAAAACATCAAGTGTAACCTTCTTTCAGTTATTCAGTACTAAAGGGTAACATTTAAATGGTGTTCGATCTGCATAATTGAGTTTCAGAAATTATTACAGGGTAAGCTAAGACTTTGGTAGTGTACCCTTGAACTACCCTATTTAACTCTTAACCCACTGAGTATTTTCAAGATATTTTTTATCAAATCTAGTCATGGCTGCAGTGAAGCAGCCATGGCTAGATTTGATAAAACCTTCATCCAATTTTAACTCAAGAAATCAATGGTAAAAAATATATACAATTTACAGGTGGAAATTTGATTAAATATGCCTAAATTCCACTTATTTCAGTGGTAGGTGTCCTGGGCAGGAATATCCGTCAGCGGCATACAAGGAGTTAAAGAAATCAAAATGAAAAAGTGAGAAATTTGTTGTAATTTTTTAGAAACAGTCAGTTGTAAGTTGTAACCGAACTGACTATGTCGGAATGGGAGAAGATTTATGCTCAAATTTTTTGGAAAGATCTCCCAATGAATATCGGAGAATTTAACACTTGCACAAAACTTTCTGTTTAAATTATTTTGATAGGGCCTAAAAAAGGTTAAAATTATGTTTCTCAGGACCTTCCACATGGTCCTTTATGCTGCCACATACTCTCCTCTTATAACCAATTCAAACTTAAAAAAATAAAAATTATATGCTTTATATGTGATATTTTACTCAAGTTCATAAAATTGATAAATTTGTCCCTTGAGAGCACTCAAGGGACGAAGTACACCACCACCCAATCTATTCTGTAGATTATGTGGCCTAAAACAAACCAAGAACATGAACTTTTGATGGCAAAGAAATTATTAAAAAAAATAAAATTAAAAAACGCCTGCCCACATGCAATTTTACAAAAATGTGAAACAGAAGATCTACCATGTGGGGCCTAAAACTGTCATTTAATAAACAGCAATTCTTGGAATATTTTGGTGTTTTTTTCCATTTTACCAAATGTACATATTCATACATCGTCAGCTATAGCAAATGACTAACCGTTTATTAATGATGGTGATTTGTTGACTATAAAAATTGATAGTTATGACAGACCTATTTGGGGACTTTAGATTGGTCTAATTTGGGAGTATTGCAGACTTGTCAAGTCATTTGGTGTTCAGCCCCATTAAAAAACCTTCTTTTTTTGTAATAGTGACTGCCTGAAATGTCATTTTTTGGCTTTTTATACCCCCCACAAAATGAAGTTTAGGGGGGGTATATAGAAGTCAACATGTCATTGGTCTGTTGTCACGTCGGTCTGTTTCACATGTAAACTTGTGGAGCGAACTACTTCCACAGTTTGAGCTGCATTTTCATGAAACTTCACAAAAATGATCAACATGATGAGGGAAAGTGCGAGACATAATTTCTTTCCTGCTCAGATCCAAGATGGCCGACAGGAGGCCATATTGGATTTTGCAAAATAAGTATGGAGCGAACTGCTTCCACAGTTTTAGTCACATTTTCATGAAACTTCACCAACATGATTAACATGATGAGAAGCAGTGCGTGACGTAATCTTTTTCCCGATAGGATTCAGAATGGCCAACTGGCAGCCATATTGGATTTTGCAAAATATTTGTGGGGCGAACTACTTATAAGAGTTTTTGCTGCATTTTCATGAAACTCAATATTAATTGAGGAGGAGCAGTGCATGTCATAAATTTTTTCCGGATCAGATTCAAGATGGCCAACCGGAGGCCATATTGGATTTTTTTTTACTTAAAAAAATTGAATGCTCCTTTTCAGTCACCCACACTAGGTGGTATGCCACGGTGGGGGTATACCGGGACAACAGACCATCTCTAGTTTGTGGCAGTTCTAGTGCTTCAGAATATCTATTGAACTTGCAGAGTCTAACTCCAGCTTGTCACTTTTTTCCACAACAGAATATTCCCTAACAAGCAGTCTCTATGTAAATTTGGAGGTACAGTATAAATACCATAACAGTTATTTCTAGGTAAGCCTTGCTGCCTGTATAGGCAGTCAAGTCTTGCCTAGAAACAACTGCAAAAGATAATACAGATAATAGTTCGCTGCTCAGATTGGTGTTTGATTTTAATCCCTGAGTAGGACGTGCAGAGGATTATTTCACGCAGCTAAATTAACTGAGTGAAATAATCTGTGCTGCCCATGAGAGGATAAAATCGTACTTGAATCCGAACAGTAAACTTTTGTATTTATTTTTGTTTCTCCTTATGTGTTTTCCCAAAACAACACTTCATAATTGATTCAACTCAATTGACTTGTAAACAGCAATAAAAAGAAATTGTCTGATATCACTGTGAGTGGAATACGATACTGGGTGTGGAATTCCATTTTGGGCGAGGGGGAGTTGGAATTTGATTTGTTGTAGGGGAAGAAAAACCAACGAAAATAAAATAAAAACTGTCATTATGTAGCAAAAATGTATACAACTATACAGGCCTTGCACTGTTTGATCAGATTTTATCAAATTGGACAAAAAGCATAAAAACAAACCATACTGAGTGTTTCCTCTCTACTTTGTGAACATTCAAGTAATTTTGGGACACTGGTTACTGTTTGGTGGAATTTAAAAGCATGCTTATTTGTTGGTGAGATGTGTCTGCTGGAAACACATTTGTGATGGATATGTCATTTTAACCCTTTACCTAACGAATCGCCCACATCCGCGTAATTTAGAGATTGAGTAGTTGAAAAAAATAAATTTTCAAAAATATTTCAAGAAAACCATATCATGTGACCCCTCATTGGAACGAGCTCATCGAGCTTGTTCCATTGAGGGGTCACATGATATAGTTTTCTTGAAATTTTTTTACAAATTAAAAAAATAGTAATTAAAATAATAAATTTTGATATTATCTGCGTTGGGTAAAGGGTTATATAAGCTGTGATTTTGAAAAAAATAAGTTGACCACATAACAAAACCACAATGTCTTGTTATGCAAAATTGCCCTTCTGTTTTATAAATCATTTGTATTCTATAAAATAAATTGACCTGAAGCAGGCCTGGCATATTCAAGGAGGGCTGCCCTCCTGGAGCCCTCACAAATTTTTTTTAGGAGGGCTATTTTTACACAATTTCTACAGCTCACTTTATTGTTATGACAAAAAGGAATATATAATTTGCTCAAAAATAAAACCCAACTGCACCACTGGGCCTTATGTTCAAACATTCTGTCACATTCATGCTACTGATGGTGTATGACACTCTGGTAATGCTGCCAGTTAGATGTAGAATAATATTTGAACATTGTTGGGGAATGTACAATTCTACCTTAAGATGCTGTTCACATCTCTCTAGAAATGCTGCTAGTGATAGATGTGGTCAACCTTGTTGTTCTTACACTAACTGTATGAAGCAAGAAGACTTCCTTAAACATGTTGTCACCGGAGTTCCATCTCCCTACTGGGAGATAGAACAGATGGAACTCAAGCGACGATGTGTATCCTGGCGAGAGCATTTGCCCTCCTGGGAGGATTTAGGAGGGCAATTTTAGCCCACCTGTAATTTTCATAATGCCAGGCCTGCTGAAGGTGAGAAATTATCAAACAATTGAAAAACAGCATGCTGTAGTTCTTCTACCCAAACTGGTTAGCCAATAACTCCTGAAAAATTCTGTACAATGTTATTTTCCACATTCAGCAAAATTAGCTTTATTAGAAGGACAAAGGTGAAGGTTGTGTTCATGTTGATCTATTTATGGCATATGCAACAATGAAATCTCGTTCAGATTTCCATTGTCTTCTAATGTGCTGAAGGTTTTATTGGATACATAACTGCAATTTCTTTCAATGTTGCAAACATTTTTAGCTCAACTTGACAAAGTCAAGCTGAGCTATTGCCATCACTTCTCGTCCGTTGACGTACGTACGTACATCCGGGTGTACATACATACATACGTCCGCAATTTCCTTTGGCGCACCTCACAGGTCGCATTTATGATCAGATCGCTTTGAAACTTTGTATGCTTGTTTGAGTTGACCTCTAGATGGGAGCTATCGATTTTCTTCAATTTCCGTCAAAAAATGTTGCCGCTGGCAATGTTCTTAGATCTTAGTTTAGTCAGACCTCAATATTTCCCTTTGGCACACCCTACAGGGCACATCTATGATCGGATTGCTTTGAAACCTGGCATGCTTGTTTGGGATGACCTCTGGATGGGAGCTATCAATTTTCTTCCAGTTCCATCAAAAAATGTTTGTCTTTGAACTTAGTTTAGTCAGGCATCAATATATTCCTTTGGCATGCCGTACAGGGTGCATTTTTGATTAGATCGGTTTGAAACTTAGTATGCTTGTTTGGTGTTACCTCTAGATGGGAGCTTTCAATTTTCTTCGATTTCCGTCGAAAAATGTTGCCGCTCGCAATAACCTTTGATGAACTTAGTACAGTTGTGCATCAATATTTCCCTTCGGCTCACCCTGCAGTGCACATTTTTCACCAGATCACTTTGAAACTTGGTATGCTTGTTTGGGCTAACCTCTAGATGGGAGCTATTGATTTTCTTTGATTTCTGCCAAGAAATGTTGCAGCTGGCAACAACCTTTGATGAACTTAGTGCAGTTATGCATCAAAATTTCCATTTGGCACATCCTACAGGGCAAATTTATTATCAGATCACTTTGAAACTTGGTTTGCTTGTTTGGGATGACCTCTAGATGGGAGCTATCAATTTTCTTCGATTTCCATCAAAGAATGTTGCCACTGGCAATAGTTGCTATTGGCAATGACCTCTGATGAACTTAGTAAAAAACTTAGCGCAGTTATGCATCAGTATTTCCCCTTGACACACCCTGCAGGGCACATTTATAATTGGATCACTGGGAAAACTTTGTGTGCTTGTGTGGGGTGATATCTATATGGGAGTTATCGATTTTCTTCCATTTCTGTCAAAAAATTGTTACAACGTTTGAACTTAGTTCAGTCATGCTTCAATATTTCTCGTTGGCACACCCTTCAGGGACATTTATGATCAAATCACTTTGAAACTTGATATGTATGTTCGGGGTGACCTCTAGATGTGAGCTATTGATTTTTTTTTCAATTCCTTTAAAAAATTATTGTTATCACCAGCCTTTGAACTTGAACTTGTGTAGCAACTTATCCCTTTTGCACTCTCTGCAGGGTATATTTATGTATTTCCATAAAAAAGAGAAGACAAAAAACATTGCCAAAAGCAATGACCTACAAACTTAGTGCATTTGTTCATTAACTTCTTCCTTTGGCATGCCTCAGAGGGCACATTCATTATTAGGTTGTTTTTGAAACTTTGTATGCTTATGCATGTGACAAAGATAGGAGCTATCGATTTTCTTTTCATTTCCATCAAAAAACTGTTGCTGTTGGCATCAATCTTTGAATTTATTGCATTTGTGCATCAACATTCTTTTTTGACATGACCAACAGGCCATATTTATCATAGGATTGTTTTTGAACTTGGTGTACTCATTGGGCAAGACCTTTAGATGAGATCTGTTGATTAGCATTCATTTCTGTGGAAAAAAGTTGCATTTACAATAACGTCTGAACTTACTGCATTTGTGTATCAGCATAGCCAGTCTTACAGTTTATATTTAAAAATGCATGGATTACTCTTGACGTTGTGCACTCACAATGCTGTTATGTTGAAAATTCACCAAATAACTTTGGTATCAATGATCTTCAATTTTGCCATTTCACTTGTAACTAACCAAGTTCAAGCCTGTCAAGTTGAGCTACAGTGTCATTGACACTTTCATTTATGTAATAATGCTCATTTATAATTATTATTGCTAAAATAATGCACAGCTGTTCTCCGTAGTTGTCATTTAATTGGAAAGTTAAAATTAGAAACCACTTATATTGGTCTTTGCAGTAGTCATACACCCTTTACTTTCTTATAGAAAAACTTCCACATATCCTAAAATTAAATTAATACCTCAGCTAACATTTTGGAAAAATTGGACCAGTACAGTCACTGGCACAGTCTCTTATAAAATAGCTATTCTAATTTAGCTACTTTTTCAATTTTTGCTTACAAAATAGCTTTTGCCCACTCATTCAAACAAGCTTGCCAAGTCCAATAATGACTTGTATATTACGTTTTGTTGGAAAAAGTTGGGGGGGGGGGGGGGGGTGGGGTTGTTGTTGTTGCAATAAATGTTGTTTCAAACTACAAACTACTGGGGTTAGGTGAAGGGTTTACAATTATTCATTCTCAGCATAAAAAGAACAATAAGAATTTCTATTTGCCTAGAGGGTTAGGCTTAGTTTTCATTTGTTATCTCTGTTTGATGCCTGGTCTGAGAGTGTTGTAATATTTATCTACCATTTATAAAAAATGCAATCGCAAACAGCAATATCAGTAGTGATAAAAAAGTTGGCAAAAGATCTTGTATCGCTATTGATTAGGGATAAAGGTCAGATGACAACTCGAGAAAAAGAAAGCCTGACAGACTATTTCAGTGGTACTAGCAATTACAAGCCATTTCCTTCAGTACCTTATAATGCTGCAAAGAACGATGCATCAAGTTAGCCTCAACATACAACACACATTCCATGTTGCAGTGAATTGCATGATCCATTAAATAAACAATCCACCCATCAAAATAAAAAATATGGAGATGAATAACAATTGAAAGTTATAGTGATAAAATTCTGAAGCATAACGTCAGTCTCGCTGTGATTTGATCATTTCTAAAAATTAAGAATGAAGTGACGTCATGCAATTAAAGTGATTCTTGCACACTACAAAAAAGTAATTTGCTAGTTGTTTTTCACAAACCGGCCATCTCTGTCTTGGGTGACCTCATGAAATGAATTGAATTTGGTTTGAAATATCATTGCTCGACAGAAAAAGCATACCTGGGCTGAGTTTGATTAATTTTTTAACAATGTACAATTTCATTCATGCTGAAGGAATTTCTACACATGCCGTCGGGTTGAGAGAATTGAAAATGGAGATCTATTATTTTGATCAGTTTGTTTGTTAACAATTATATTTGAGAAGTCATGGTTATCTATGTTTTTTTACTGAACGGTAGATAAATGTGTTATGTGCTCATTGAGCTTATATACTATTAGTTATCCTTGTGTTTTCCAGGGTGTATGGAAATTTACACCAGTTTGGGAACTCTTATACCCTGAGGCAAAGCCAAAGGGTGTATGAGTTCCCAAACCTGTGTAAATTCCCATATACCCTGGAAAACACAAGGATAACAGATTTATTTCCAAGAATTTTGGGGTACTTAATACTTTAACCTGCATTGTGGGCAAAAACTGACAGAAAATTTGTACTTTGTAAGTTTCTTCAGAAATAAATCCAGACAAATATGGATGTCATCGGAACTGGCTTAATGAGCCAGTTCCAATGACATCCATATCAGTAATATTTAATTGCACATAAATATTAAATTTCCTGTATTTTTATTTTTGTTCTAACATAACCGAGTAGAAGGTATGAATTAACAATTAAAAATGGGTACTGGTTTTTTTTAGCCATATAGCCTGCTATTGTATATTCTTGTTTTTACACCGTGGTTAACCACAGTGTAAAAAAAAAAGCCACTGTGGATTGCAAGTTACACCATATCTCTCAGCCAATCAAAATGCAGTATTTTGTTTCATTTGGAAATAATTTCTCTTATCATGACTCGACTCTTTTTGGGGGGAGGTATAGCTTCTCGTCGCACGAGTGCAACTCGTAGCTATACGTCTGCAAAAAAGAATCTCATCACAATAAAAGATTCTGTACATGCACAATGTGCACATAACACATATGTATCTTCAAAGTTGCAGCCTGTTTGGAATACA
Source organism: Pictodentalium vernedei (assembly GCA_031216915.1). Classification (NCBI taxonomy): domain Eukaryota; kingdom Metazoa; phylum Mollusca; class Scaphopoda; order Dentaliida; family Dentaliidae; genus Pictodentalium; species Pictodentalium vernedei. The sequence goes on from CM062292.1 coordinate 377,459,680, forward strand.
GTGACCCCCTGTTTATTGAATTGCCATTCTGACAGTGCAAGTTATTCAGTTAACAGGAGAATTTAATTAATAGGGATTTGGCAGCTTTCCTGTATTTTAGAGATAAACTCAGCATTTATTCTATTATAACTTGTTTGACAGAATTCTATGAGATATAATAGATTAAATACAAGTATCTGAGGTACTGAGCTATAAACAAGGGAAATTCAGTGAGAACCAAGATGCATTTAACAGGTAAAATTTGTACTGAAGGTAAGGAAGATGGTTTTGCGGTTGGAAGTTATATTTGATTAACACAGTTATTCAGTTAGATACAGTTACCACGCTGGTCATCGTATAATACTTGCTGCGGGCAGTAAAACTCTGCTATGGGCATCAGTAACACCCGCATCAGGTTTTAGTTTTCTAGTTGACAATTATGGACCAATGTGTCTTTGATAATAATCTATATGCTAGTTTTGAAAGGAAGCAACCAGAATCCCAAACCATTTACCCACAAAGACATCTTTCTGACCATATATCACAGAAAATTATAAAGTAATCCCAAGAGCGGGCATGCAGTAAAACCTGCACTGTGTTCCATCATGTCTGTCACAGGTTTTTATAAAAACAGCAGTGAGTATCACAACAAGAAGCCCCAAGGGGCCTGAGGGCGCTCACCTGACATGGTAGCCTAAATATCAACCCAGAGAATTGATTTCAACAAGTTGCATCTGCTCTTCCTAAGAAAAGCTTATACCAAATATCCAAAGATTCTGACCAGTGGATCTAAAAAAAAAAGAATATTTTTAAAGAATATTTCTCATATTGAACTAAGTTATAATTCGGGCTCGCACAGGGAGCCCATATACGAACCCAGGGACTTGGCTTTAACAAACTTAAATCTCATTCCCTAAGGATGCTGCACACCAAATATCAAAACATTCCGACTGCTGGATCTGAAGAAGAAGATTTTTAAAGAAAATTCCTCATTTTGAACTAAGTTACAATTCAAGCCCCCACAGTGAGTCCAAAAATGGACCTAGGGACATGGCTTGAACAAACTTGAATCTCCCCCCCCCCCCTCCCAAGGATGCTGCATATCAAATATCAAAACATTCCAACTGAAGAAGGTTTTTAAAGAAAATTTCTCATTTTGAACTAAGTTATAATTCGGGCTACCACAGTGAGCCCAAATATGAACCCAGGGACTTGGCTTGAACAAACTTGAATCTCACCCCCCAAAGCATGGTGCATACCCAATATCAAAAGATTCTGCCTGCTGGATCTTAAGAAGAAGATTTTCAAAGAAATTTGCCTGAAATGCACTAAGTTCGAATTCGAGCTTCTATAGTGAGCCCAAATATGAATCTAGGGAGCCGATTTGAACAAACTTGAATCAGATCCACCCCACAATGTTGCATACCAATATCAAATGATTCTGCCTGCTGGATCTGGAGAAGAAGATTTTTAAAGAAATTTGCCTGAAATGCACTAAGTTCGAATTCGGGCTTCTATAGTGAGCCCAAATATGAATCCTGGGGGCCGATTTGAACAAACTTGAATCAGATCCACCCCACAATGTTGCATACCAAATATCAAAAGATTCTGCCAGCTGGATCTGGAGAAGAAGATTGTTTAAGAAATTTGCCTGAAATGCACTAAGTTCGAATTCAAGCTTCTATACTGAGCCCAAATATAAACCCAGGGGGCTGATTTGAACAAACTTGAATCAGATCCACCCCACAATGTTGCATACCAAATATCAAAAGATTCTGCATGATGGATCTGGAGGAGAAGATTTTTTAAGAAAGTTGCCTGAAATGCATTAAGTTCGAATTCGGGCTTCTATAGTGAGCCCAAATATGAATCCAGGGGGCCGATTTGAACAAACTTGAATCAGATCCACCCCACAATGTTGCATACCAAATATCAAAAGATCCTGCCTGCTGGACAAAACATTTAGCCGGAAGCGGGCTGTTAACCACTTTTAACACACAACTTCCGGTTTGAGTCTGAGCATTATGCACTTTTACCGTAAAGGTAAAATTGTGTTAATATACTAGAGAACGCACGCTAAAGTGGTAATAATAACTAGTGTGCAAAGGTATCACTTCATGGGTTAACTTAAGCTTCCAATTACAATTACGTATTTATTTAGCCAATGACTATAGTATAGTAGGAGGAGAACCCAACTCGAATAACCAGGTAGGAACTTATTCTGAGAATTCATTTATTAGCTTACCTGACTGAAAGTCAGGGTGAGCTTTTCTTTTCACTCTTCGTCCGTCGTCCATTGTCTGTCGTCCGTCGTGAAGGTGGTGTTTGAGCCTCTTTCTCCTAAACCACTGGCCACATTTTAATTAAATTTCATGTAAGTAGTGGTTATATAGGGGCATTTTGATTTTTATCCACATTAGGTTTCGGCTCATATTGAGCAGAGGTGTGGGGAAAAAATGGCCAAATTTTTTGAAAATCTTCTTCTAATGAACCATCAGTAGCAGAGACTTGATGTGTGGTATACAGAGTCCTTTTGAGGTTTAGAATCAAGTTTGTTCAAGGGAAGTTTGTCAGGCATTATTTGCCTTCGTTATGGGAGGGGCAAAAATTTTGGCCGTGCCTAAAATTTCTATTTTCTGAACCGTGAGGTTGATTTGAACCAAAATTTGATATGAGATGATAATGGGTCATAAATAGTTGATTGATGCAAAAAAAAAATTTTCTCATTGCCCCGTGGGAACCTCGGGAGCTAAAAATAGGAAAAACCTTAAAACTGCCATATCTCCAAAACTACAAGGCACAGAGAATTCTTATTTTGTATAAAGCTTACTTTTATCCAGTAGAATAGAATGGTTAAAAAAAAATCCCTATCGGTTTGATCACAAGGTACTTTTTTCAGGACTTTTAAAAGTTTAACACTGTAGGCAATGGGAAAAACATTAAAAAATCTTCTTCTCCAGATCCAGCAGGCAGAATCTTTTGATATTTGGTATGCAACATTGCAGGGTGGATCTGATTCAAGTTTGTTCAAATCGGCCCCCTGGGTTCATATTTGGGCTCAGTATAGGAGCCTGATTTCGAACTTAGTGCATTTCAGGCAAATTTCTTCAAAAATCTTCTTCTCCAGATCCAGCAGGCAGAATCTTTTGATATTTGGTATGCAACATTGTGGGGTTGATCTGATTCAAGTTTGTTCAAATTGGCTCCCTAGATTCATATTTGGGCCCGCTATAGAAGCTCGAATTCGAACTTAGTGCATTTCAGGCAAATTTCTTCAAAAATCTTCTTCTCCAGATCCAGCAGGCAGAATCTTTTCATATTTGGTATGCAACATTGTGGGGTGGATCTGATTCAAGTTTGTTCAAATCCGCCCCCTGGATTCATATTTGGGCTCACTATAGAAGCCTGAATTCGAACTTAGTGCATTTCAGGCAAATTTCTTAAAAAATCTTCTTCTCCAGATCCAGCAGGCAGAATCTTTTCATATTTGGTAAGGAACATTGTGGGGTGGATCTGATTCAAGCTTGTTCAAATCGGTCCCCTGGATTTATATTTGGGCTCACTATAGAAGCCCGAATTCGAACTCGGTGCATTTCAGGCAAATTTTTTAAAAAATCTTTTTCTCCAGATCCTCCAGTCAGAATCTTTTGATATTTGGTATGCAACATTGTGGGGTGGATCTGATTCAAGTTTGTTTAAATCGGCCCCCTGGATTTATATTTGGGCTCGGTATAGGAGCCCAAATTTGAACTTAGTGCATTTCAGGCAAATTTCTTTGAAAATCTTTTTCTCAAGATTCAGCAGGCAGAATCTTTTGATATTGGGTATGCACCACGCTTAGGGGGGTGAGATTCAAGTTTGTTCAAGCCAAGTCCCGGGGTTCATATTTGGGCTCACTGTGGTAGCCCGAATTATAACTTAGTTCAAAATGAGGAAATTTTTATACTGTACCAATGACCCAGACATAGCTGGTGCTAACTCTTAAAATATAGGGCCAAACACAAATTTTGCCCCCCAATCCCCAAAATTTGCATCTAAAACTAAAGAAAACATGTCCTGAAAGGCCCTCCACACTTCGCCCCTACTGCGCATGCGCAGTGTCAAGGACGTTCCGAAATTGGCGCCATTTATCATTCTAAGTTTGGCCCTTCATCAGTTAACATCTGACTGATCTTTGTGCTTTTAAATCTCAGTTTAAATGATGCCAGACACATAAATATTAGTGAAATGGTGATTCTAAGGAGGATAGAAAAGGAGGAGAGGAAAAGAATGTGTGACAGAATATTATCAGGGCTGTAACTTAAAATTTTTTAATGAAATTATGTTAAGTTACCTATTTTCAAGGCAGCAGCCATTTTGTTGTCATTCTGATTATTTAGTTACACTGTTTTTTCAAGTGTTTTTCCTCTCTCCCTGTCCTTTAAGTTCCCCCTTGCTATTCTCCCATGCTTTTGGCATAGTTTCTGTAATTATTATTACTAAAATTTCTTGGGAGTTTTAGCTGTATAACAGAATGAATTCTGTTCTTTCCCCATGTTTACGTCTTCACCTACGGGTGGTTAGGCGTTGTGTTCTGCATCTACCATCTGATGTTCTGCAGTTTCTTCCCTGGAAGTCTCTGTTTTGCATCAGATGGTGTATTTTTGGTAACTGATTTCGGGCCTGGGTGCCTGGAGTCTTATTTTAGTGTTTTTACACTCATTGTTTACATTTACAACAGCCCTCTGTGTGAGGGGGGGATTTCTAAATAATAATATCTTTATGTTATTTTAATCATAACTAGATACATTATTATTGTTCGTAAGTGTTGAATAAATTGTTTAAAATATTTTTAAAATTTTTGTCCACACTTAGGCTTGGGATCCATTGGGGCTCAACGTTACTTTTCAGAAACTTGGGCTGTTCTGAAAAAATATTTTTTCAAAATATTTTGATTTCAATTATTTTTTCTATATTAATGGATCATATTATTATTATGTATTTTGATTGCCAGGGGTTAGTGCGAGTACCAGGACTTGTTTTCTTTTCACATTGAAAGGATATTGATCAATTGCTTTAAGAGGAAGTCTTCCTCTGACCTTATTATCATTCTATATGTGGTCAGTGTACTCGCATTAACTCCTGTTCTGTATCGTATGATTTCGATGACAATATGGGAAGCGTATGTCACGGTATGTTGTTGGGGATTTGGACACTCCGGTCCTTTCCCCGCAGGGTCACTCTACTTTATCAATTTCTATTTCAGATGATCAAGATTAGGGTGATGTATCTGTGATGTCTTCCAACAGTGTGCCTCCGTCGTCACAATTAATGAAGGGCTAGCGGAAAAGTGCTCATGTAATACGCCAATTGCCTAAGAGGACCCTAGTAGGTTCGACGGCCTTTGACGTCCGCTAGCTCGCCCGGTGTAGCGTCCATTCACCGAATGGTTCGGCAGCCGGGTTCGTCCATTGCGGTCTAGAAGGAATTTTGGGGTGATGCGAGCACTATAAAATTAACTTAATGCACACCCAGTGACGGCGGATCGGAGGGAGAACGGAGGAAGCCTTTTAGTCCGGTTCATAGCTCGTTCCGGTCCATCCGGACGGCAAGCGAGAGAGGCCCCTCTCTCGTTCAACAACATCTGGCCCCAGATGTTGTGGTACAAATGTGTAGTTAGCGGAGCATACGTCCGTCGCTCGGGACGCTCCGTTGTATAGGCAGTCCGCTGAGACTGCTAAGGCTTCCTCTTCTCGTCAGCGCACACGACCGCACCTTGGCTGCGTGACCGCCGATATATTACCAGCTTCGCCGATCAAGGATTCTTCGGCGACCAGGTCACACCATCCGGCAGCCAGGGATTCGAGACCGATGGACTCCGGACGTTCGCATAGGAAAAGTATGCGGGAGCCATCTGATGCGGAGCTGCCCTCGGCGAAGCAGCGATAGACTGCGCCTCCGCAGGTCTCGACGCCGGACATTCTTGTGCACATAGCACAGCTTATCGCAGCATCCCAGCAGCCGACAGAAACGGTGTCGGATCGAGATTTATCCGACAGCGCTGGGTCGGTAGCCGGGGACTCGAGGCCTGCAGACTCCGGACGTTCGCATAGGAAGTGTGCGGGAGTCAACGTACACGGAGCTTCCAGCGGCAATGCATCGTAAGTCCGCTACTGCACAGGCCTCGGGAACGGACGTGCTTTCCTTAATAGCACAGTTTATCGCAGCATCCCAGCATCAACTGAATCTGTCGCATATATTTTATCCGACGATGCTGGGTCGGGACGCTCCGCGGAAGCGGGTACGGACGTCCGAAAGTTTCATCCGGTCCGATGGGATACTGAAAGGGATTCGGTGAATTTCAAGCTTTCCCTTTCGGAACAACATATGCTGCGATGCCGGATAAGAAACTGATAGCGTCGGTGGACTTAGAAATTTTTGGTTCGGTTCAGGGACATCGTCCCTCAGTTCCGACATAGTCCAATAATGTCACACAAACTTTCGAATTATTGAACGACGCTGTATATATTATTATTTTATGCTTGCTATCCAAGCATTTCTGGTTTCTTGTTCGAAGAGTTATGGAGATGTCTTTCAAAAGTGTGCCTCTGTCGTCATAGTTAATGAAGAGTTAGCGGCAATAAGTGCTCATGGAATATGTCTATCGCTTACGGAGTGACATTCGCTAGCTCACCCGGTGTAGCGTACATTCATCGAATGGTTCGGCTGCCGGGTTCGTCCGTTGCGGTCTAGGAAGGAGATTTGGGTGATGCGAGCACTTTAATTACTTTAGTACTCACCCAGTGACGGCAGATTGAGGACAGATCGGAGGAAGCCAACAACATAGGGGACCGCATGTTGTGGTTCAGATATTTTACATTCGGAGCATATGTCCGTTGCTCGGGACGCTCCGTTATATTGACAGTCCGAGAGACTGTCTTTAATGCTTCCTCATCCTCACAGCAGGGCACACGACCGCACATTGGCTACGTGACCTCGAGTATCCGATCAGTTTCGGCATTCAGTGATTCCACAGCGAATAGGTCGCGCCATCCGGTAGCCAAGGGACACGAGGCCTATACACTCCATTCGCTCGCATATTGGAAGTATGCACGGAGTAACGATCTCGGAGCTTCCTGCGGCAATGCATCGTAAGACCGCTGCTCCTCAGGCCTCAGTGACGGACGTGCTATCCGAGTTAGCACAGTTGTTTCGCAGCATCCCAGCAATTGACGGTTTCTCGGTCGAATCAGGAATTATCCGACGGCGCTGGGTCGGTGTGGTCCGCGGTTGCATCAAGCTACGGACGACCGAACGCTTTATAGGGTCCGACAGGATGGCGAAAGGGATTCGAAAGATTTCGAGTTTTCCCTTTAGTAGTATCGGAAGATGCCTTTCATATCTTCTGGCATTTCTTCCAGTGATTATTTTTCGGACTTCATTGCTGCGATCTTGGATAAGAGACTTATAGCGTCATTGGACTCGGATTTTTCGATCGGTACAGGGACTTTGTCCCTGACTTACCGACGCAGTCCAATATTGTCATTACAACATGTGTTTTATTTTTCGACGCTATATATTTATATATATATACAAGCCTGCTACTAAGCATGATAGTTTAGTTTCTTGTCCGCGTGGCTCATTTCTGCCATTTTATCTTTTTTACATATAGTTTATTTTGGCAGAGCAGGGCATACCGAGAGTTCATATGCGTCTAGACGGTGTGATTAAAGACTGCATATATTCTTTTCGCCGTTTATGTCTTTTCCAATTTCAATGTTGGGAACGACATTATGTATAGTAGACTTAACTTAGACGCTTTATTATACGTAATCCGCCTTTCTGAGGCGTTATCATTACGTCTTCAAGAAAAGATTTACGGGATATTATTCTCAATGTAATTTCTTTTGAGGGCAGTAGTTTGTTCACGTATAACTCCGCCCTTCAGTGGCTGATTGGAGTTGGTTAGACGTGATGCAGCCCTAGCTACATCCACGCGTGGATAGTAGGTTAAGAACTCTCTCAGAGTCGCTTCGTTCTCGGAGGAGCTTCTCTTCGACGGCAACTTTCCGGCAATCCATGAATTGCTTGATTTATACATTCTCTTGTCTATCTAGTGTTACAAGAGATTCAGACTGGGGCAAACATTCGGTGGTTGACTCAGAGAGTGCCGCCGCAGTTGCCGGACCCGAGTGTGGCTGTTATGACGGTTGCCAGTCAAACAGATTGGGATATATACTGATCCCTACGGATTCGAAGTGCCAGGGTCTTTGGGTTCCGCAGTCTTTTAACTATCAGTTTAACTTCCGCGGAATAATGTTTTTTAGGCTTGCTTTATGTCATTGCATGAACATTATTCAGAAACGCATGCCCAAATTCCTGTCCTTTAATTCGACAGTAGTGCGTATCTCCGGAACCAGGGAGGCACTCTTTCGTTTCCGTTATTCAATTTAATGGAAAGAATCCGTCTGTTGGTTTTACTACACCAAATTCAGTTTTGGTCCGTCATATTCTGGGTCGTCTGATTGTTTTATCGCACTCCCGTTCTCTTACGGGTCGCTTGTTGCTGTCAGAATGGACTCTCAACAAACAAGTATTTAATCAGATTTGCTATCTATGGGAGCGCCCAATGATGTTTTATTTATGACACAGCTTGCTAATCAATTGCAGACGTATGTGTTGGCTTGTCCAGATCTCTGAGCTAATACTGTTAACGCTCTATTGATCTATAGGACGGAATGATAGGATACGCGTATCCTCCGGCGCTGTTGTTTTAGCAGGTATTGCTAAGATAAACAACCACAATTCATTTCTGTTGATAGCATCTCTATCTTCACAGAGATCATGAGTAATTTACTCTCTTGTCTACTGTGGATCTTAACGTGAAATCTTCCTCTATGTGAGGATCTTTTTTCACTGGGTAAATCGTGTCATCTTTATCACAACCAGCAAGGTCGCAACCTTCATGTATTCCGTTGTGTGGTCCGTATTGCATTGTAAGCACTGTACTGGACGAGCTTTGGACGCGATTTCTTACTATAGGAGATCCTCTTCTTCGCTATTCTATGCGACTAAAGTGGAGGCTCTTCCGTCGTGGTGTAGGGATCATTATGTTCATATGGTTGATCCCTCCATACTACTCATTGCTATTTTTTAGTATACTTGTTTCACAAGATCTACTGCAGCCTGTTGTTATTTAGGTTATAGGTTTATGTTACCTCATACCTATGCACTCTACGATAGTTTACATTTGAGTCTTTTGTCTCTTTATCTAAGTCAGTTAGTAACTTTTTGATAAATAGACTTAGAATCTTTAGATTAAATTCCTATACGGATTTTAACTTCGGTTCTTATTTAGCTAAGTAATCATTTGAGCCTCTGGAAACAGTAGTTTTCAAATTCTGACCTTTTAGACAGTAATTCTGTTGGTTTCTCTTTTACTGTAGAGTCAGTGAGTTTCATGCACTATCGATGGATGATTTTCACTTTCATAGTTTCGGAATCAATACTTCCGTTACTATTTAGGTTGGATTGTTGCATAAGACTTAGGCTCCTATTATCCGGAACCTATTATTTTAAGGTCCTTCCGTCTTCGTATGGGCATAGACCTTTACTCTTTCCGGGTACAGTTTATGTATTTATAAACAGATATCTGTTTATTACAAGGGCGTAAGCTTCTTCTGTCTTTGATGTCTAGTAGAAGGACGTTACGCTCCATTTTATTGTTAATGGATTCTATTAACTAGCGTACTGCTTATGGTATATCATTGGCTTAGCAGTTGTGCTTTAGATTTCGGCTCATGAAGTAAGAGTTCTTCTACTTCTTGGGCTTACATTAATAGTGTTGCTATTATAGATTTTTGAAGGCTGCTCATTGCGCTCAGCCATCCATTCATGAATTTTATCTCAGAAATATCGAGTCCATTTCTGGAGGCCTCTATTGTTAGGTCTATTCTCTACTGCTCAGAATGTCATTCACTTAACAGTTGCTACTATAGCTAGGTAGGCTGTCTGTTTCGGCAGTGTCTCCGTTCGGCTGCCCTCTTCGCTCTGGGCTATTTGACCCAGGGCAAGAAAAAGGGGGGGGGGGGGGAGGGTTTTCCCTTGGGTCACCTGTTTTTTACTATGAAAACAAGGGGATACCTCCTCCGGAGTTAGTAATTCTGAGCTGTTATTGGGATGGTTGTTTAGTGAGAAGTTTAAGTTTATAAAATTCATTCAAGTCTTAGTTTTTAAAGTATAGCTTTTGAATATTGCATATGTCAACGGACATGATTATGCAATTCTCACACACTTTTAGGAGTATAAGAGTCTCTATTCTCTAGACTTACTTTATTATTGGCTTACTTTAAAAATTATTAGTATAAGGATTATTGGATATTAATAGAGTACATGGATGTATGAAGCTCAATTTTTGGAAGGTGTTGTATCTTTCTAATTTATCATAAATAAGAAAGATACATGTAAGGCCTATTACTTCTTTTCCCTACAGGGGATGACTCTATTTTATTTTATTGAGCGTATTCCATTTTGCTCTATGTCCTTGGCCCTCCAGCCTTTTTACTATTCAGCTATGTCTGGGTCATTGGTACAGTATAAAAATGTTAAAAAATTTATAGTAATTTATATATTTTTTATACTTACCAATGACCCAGACGGGGATGGCCCTCCCAGGAGTTGGGAACTCTTGCCTCCCCGCTGAGTACATAGCGCTTACCAGGCACTGGTTATTAGAATGATAAATGGCGCCAATTTCGGAACGTCCTTGACACTGCGCATGCGCAGTAGGGGCGAAGTGTGGAGGGCCTTTCAGGACATGTTTTCTTTAGTTTTAGATGCAAATTTTGGGGATTGGGGGGCAAAATTTGTGTTTGGCCCTATATTTTAAGAGTTAAGTATAAAAAATATATATGGTAAGTATAAAAAATATATAAATTACTATAAATTTTTTAACTTTTCTTTAAAAATCTTCTTCAGATCCAGCAGTTGGAATGTTTTGATATTTGATATGCAGCATCCTTACGGGGGGTGAGATTCAAGTTTGTTCAAGCCATGTCCCTAGGTCCATATTTGGACGCACTGTGGGGGCTTGAATTGTAACTTAGTTCAAAATGAGAAATTTTCTTTAAAAATCTTCTTCTTCAGATCCAGCAGTCGGAATGTTTTGATAATTGGTGTGCAGCATCCTTAGGGAATGAGATTTAAGTTTGTTAAAGCCAAGTCCCTGGGTTCGTATATGGGCTCCCTGTGCGAGCCCGAATTATAACTTAGTTCAATATGAGAAATATTCTTTAAAAATATTCTTTTTTTAGCTCAACTTTGACGAAGTCAAATTTGAGCTATTGTCATGGCCCGTCGTCCGTTCATCTGTCTGTCTGTCTGTCTGTCCGTCTGTCCGTCCGTCTGTCTGTCTGTCTGTCCATCTGTCCGTACGTCAACAATTGGCTATGGCTCGGGCTAGAGGTCGTATTTATGAACTGATCTTCACGAAATGTCTTGGGTACCTTTGTTATCACCTTGGGACGAGAACGAGTGTTTCTGGGTGCGGTCTAAAATTCAAGATGGCTGCCAGTGGCCATTTTGTACCGAAATTAGGTCTAATCAGTTTTTTGTACACAACTTCTATACAGCTCAGACTAGAGGCCATATTTATGAACCAATCTTTACGAAACTTCTTGGGTACCTTTGTTATCACCGTGGGATGAGAGTGAGTGTTTTTGGGTGTGGTCCGAAATTCAAGATGTCCACCAGCAGCCATTTTGTACCAAAATTAGTGCAATCAGTCTTTTGTACAGAACTTCTGTATGAAAGTTCTGATTTGAATAAATTTTTGTATGAATGTTTAGTAACATGGAATACATCACATATTCTAAGGGGTTTTTTTTCGTGCAGAAATTATGCAAATTAGATGAACTTTGATTTATTCAGTGCTACTTACACAATGAAAGCACACATGTCAATACGGCTCAGGGTAGAGGCTGTATTTATGAACCGATCTTCACAAAACTTCTTGGGTACCTTTGTTATCACCTTGGGATGAGAATGAGGGTTTCTGGGTACGGTCCAAAATTCAAGATGGCTGCCAGTGGCCATTTTGTACCGAAATTAGGTCCAATCAGTTTTTTGTCACAAGTTCTATACAGCTCATATTTATGAACTGATCTTCACAAAACTTCTTGGGCACTTTTGTCTTCACCTTGGGACAGGAACGAGTGTGTTTTGGGGTGCCTTTGTTATCACTGTGCAATGAGAACAAATATTTTGGGGTTCAGTCAGACCCACTCTGGGACTCAAAGATTTTTTTCTAGTTTAGCATCTGACTGTCACCCACCTTTACAATACTTTACCTATACATTTGTTACAGGCAACGGTCAGTATTTAGACCATTACAATACTTTATATGTACCTTTGTTATCAGGTCATTACCTAGATGTTTGTCATTGCTGTGTCACATACTATACATGTACATGTCTTTGTCTTGACAAGTTGAGCTACAGTGTCATTGACACTTTCATTTTTTAGATCCACTGGTCAGAATCTTTGGATATTTGGTTTAAGCTTTTCTTAGGAGGAGCAGATGCAACTTGTTGAAATCAATTCTCTGGGTTGATATTTAGGCTACCATGTCAGGTGAGCGCCCTCAGGCCCCTTGGGGCCTCTTGTTATTTTATCCTCTTGTATAAATGTACTTGAAAATAATCCATGTAATTATATTTCAAATTTTGCTTCATACCCATAGACATGAAAATGCCATAGTTTTCCTACATATACTATCTCCTGAACAAATTCAACAACTGATCCATATAATTTAATAATAATAATTACGAATTGATTATAGAGTCAGTCTTTGTTTAAACCATAAATTCCAAGTAAACCTGTTATTTATTAATTATTTAATTTTAACAACTTCCGCTAATCCATAAAAAGATTTTATAAATTTTGATAGTCTTGTTTTAATGTTTACACTGAGTGAGAATGAGTTTTATTCTTGCTCTGTGAAACACGCCCACTTTTGCCATTTCCCACCAAAATGAAAATAAGATGGTTAAATGTAGGTGTCTACATTATTTATAGCTGAAATATTGTTCGCATCTTGTTTTAAAAGTTTTAAGGTTGCTTTGTTTTGTCCGATAGCTGAGAATGACCCGGCTTCAGTGTCCGAAATATCGTCTGCGCCTAAAAATCCACACCAGAATGTGTTGAGTGGAGTGTGAATCACATCACTTAATCTCGTACTCCACAGTTTTCCAAATGTGCGAGTTACAGAATTTGCATTACAATAGGAATGTAAATGCATAAGCAATTGCATGATTATTAAATTGAAACATCACCCAGCAATAAATTCACTGCTGTTTATTTTAATTGTTTAATTTTGAGGTGAAAGCATTAATACTACAGTGGAATTGTACAAGAATGCGCTTTCGAACCTGGGGCAGAGGAAAAGCTTAGTGCACAAGTGCGATGTTCGACTTTTAAACTGAAAGCATGTTTCCAATGAAAACATGTACATTTACAGGATAAAATTACTATTTTTCGAATGGATAGTTTCTGATTTGGAAAGTAATAGATGAATATATATAGAATGTTATGCTAGGAAGTTGTTGCAAGGTGAGTTCATTAATGTCAATGTGAATTTATATGAATAATTTCACTCCGATGCAGAGATGCCTATGTGACCTACAAAAAGCCAGGTTGTACGCAACAGCGAATACAGTTTGCCAATTGCAACATAAATAAAATGGGCTTATCGTAGTTACAAATATAGCGTTCAAAAGATCTGAGCGCCATTCATAAAAACAAAAGCCAACAGTTAGGGACATTTCGTCACAGGTGTATCAACATAAACCACAGATCAAGTTCAAATTGGGGTTCGGTCCAACATTGTTTGTCAGAGTTATGTCCCTTTTCAACTTTGAAAACTTCAATTTTTTTCAAATACCTCAAATTGCACACTTTTTCGGGGATGTGTGGCCAGGTGGCCTTTTATTATACCATGATTCCACTTGAATTAAGTGGATGAAGCTGATATCTTTAACTGATAGAGTGCTATATTATTTTTGGTCATCTAAATTAGTTCAAGTGTCTTTGTCTTGTTACAATCTATGGGAGAGTGCCACTGGGCACTCTCCCATAGATTATAACAAGGCAAATTCTTATAGACTTAATAACTTTGCATCAAAAGATTAAACCCACCAATGTAAACCCACCAAGTATGAAGCCTCTAATTTGGAATACCTGTACTCCCGAATAAAGCACAAATATGAGCTTCCAGCATTCTCCCAGTTAACAAAAAAAATATCACCTTCGGTGGATAATTTACATTTTTGCTTGATGCTGTTTTGTGCGGAAGCATTTCATTCATGTTTTAACGTCACTCAGATGAGTAATGACTAATCAGACACATTTTTGTGTCGCCTGCCCCACGAAGTGGGGAGCGACATATAGGGATTACTTTTGTCGTCTTGCGTCGTCCGCGTCACACTTTCTCTTATCCGCCACTCCTCTTTAACCTATGAATGGATTTTGATGAAACTTTCAGTGATTCTTTATCACATAATGGCATTGTGCACCTCCTATTTTATTTTTTGATCTGCTGTATTTTTTCCAGAGTTATGCCCCTTTTCAACTTAGAATTCTGTCTGAAACGCCTTGGAGTGTATATATCTCAGTCATTGTCAGGCGGATTTTAATGATATTTGGTATGCACATGAACCAGGATGGGGGAAAGGGTATCCACATACAACCGTTATCATCAACACATTTTCTCAGAGTTATGTCCCTTTTTCGACTTGGAATTCCATATAACTTACATAGAAGAACTTGATTAACAAGGTTTGAGGTAAATATTTAAAGACACGCTATTAAAATATAGTGCAAGTGACACACGTCTTCCATGGAAGACTCACATCTAAGTTACATGATGTTCTTACACATCGGCTGGATTCCACACATAATGTACATAGCCATTTTTCAATAGTCTATATTGTATAGGGTAACATTGAATACACACACCAATTGTGGTATATAATACCCGGAGTCCTTCAAAAATATATTTAAAAGCACTGGAATTTAGAACTGAAATTTCAAGCCTCTGAAAGTGCTTGGTAAAAGACATGGAAAGTCATTCAGAAATATATTTAGGCAACTGCTTTGATCACTTTATAAGCCACACATCATGGCATTGACAGTGTTAACCCCTCCCCTTCCCCTCCTCATATTGCTGTTAATATGCAACAATTTCAACTAGCAAACTTCTCCCATAATGTAAGTAGAATGATGTAACCAATTCAGTCTTGTTTGACAGAGGTCAATGAGCCCAGTCAAACAAGACTCAGTTGGTTACATTCTTAGTTGCATTATGGGAAAATATTTCCAGCATGAAATTTCAATATTTTGTCATCAGTGAGCAGAGGGTTAAGCTGTCGCATTAGTCATTCTCTAAATAATACCCTTGTATGACATATTTCATTTTTCCATTCATGAATTCATCAAAAGTTTATATTCTTATTTTGTTTTATGTTTTAGGCCACATAATCTGCAGAATAGCATGGCTGATGGTGTATTTCGTCCCTTGAGTGCAAGAAAATTGTTGCATATTAACAGCAATGCTAAAACATTGCAAAGCTTTGTTGCACTCAAGGGACAGATTTTTCAATTTTATTAACTTAGGTAAAATATCAGATATAAACCAATTAATTTTTGTTTTTAGCTCACCTGAGAAAAGCTTGGGGGGAGCTTTACTGATCAGTTTTCATCTGTTGTCTGTCCATCCATCGTCACGCATTAACTTTACATTATCAACTTCTCTTCAGAAACTACTGGACCAAATCTGGTGTGCATGTTCCTTATCATATGTCAATTCAAGTTGGTTCAAATAAAGTTTCTTATCAACCTACTCACAATTGTTTACTACAGGCTTGCACTACAGTGGAAGTCCCTAACTCGGATAAAATACTCTCTATTTTTGTCTTTCCCAAGCAAGTTGGGAAAGAAAAGTGGTGCAAAAGCACCAATAAAAATAAGCCAAAACTGGGTCGAGGGCAACAGGCGCAGACCCAGTACGGGACGCTCTCTCCCAAGTACAACTCCACGACTTCCGTTGCCAGTGCGCATATACCGTCTCTAAAGACTCATTCTTTTTAAAATCCGCTTCGTGTCGAGATGTTTTTGCACGCTTATCAGTGTTCCACCAGCTCGATGTTTGATGATTCCTGATTCATTATACCACAGTGTATCCTTTGTATTCTCAGGAACAGTGTTTTATATTCTCTTTTTTCTATTATATGTCCATAATGTATATTTATTTGCTCTCTCTCGAGTCGCGCGCGAATTTCGCGGGCCACGCGGTTCGGACTTAGATTATTTCACAATTATTGTTAATGCTTTTTTTGCAAAATTTTCTAATTGTGTTAGAGTTAGGTGTCAGCGGGGTACCACTCCTACAGTGTTTCTTCTTTCTGTTGAGAGTAGTCTTCCTGTTGGGTGGTTCCCGGTCGACCGTCTGGGGTCTTTGTTTCTGTCACCTTTCTCTCTTTGGGGGTGTTCTGTTTTCTGATCTCACCTTCTCTGCTCCTCTCACCTCTTTCATGCCTAGGACATTTCCTTGTGGGCAGTGTCTGCTGCCTAAGCATGTGGACGATGTACATTCGTCGTGTTCCTCCTGTAATGGGTGTTCGGCCGAGCGGCCGTGTGGTGTCTGTGGAACATGGTCTTCCACCTTTTGGGCGTCTGTAAATCGTGTCATTCGTTCTCGTGGCCGTGCCTCCCGCTCCCACGGGAAAGGAGAACGTGGTCGTTCGGGGCCTCCCGAGCCGACTTTGTCTGGTGAGAGTTATTCCTCCTCCGTGGGGGATGTGCAGTCTTTTCCTGTGGTGGATACTGCGGGAGTCGTTGAGTGTTCTGGTGTAGAGATGCCTGGTTCCGGGACTACGGTCCCCCTCCAGTCGACATCTGAGGCTGTCACTAGGGTTGTGACTCCTCCTTCGGAGCCGAGCCAGTGTGCTCTCTCCACTATTTCACCAGCCTCAACGACTCTCGACGTATCTACTACTGCTGCTGGTCCGTCTGCTTCGTTGTCTGTTTCAGCCGGCCTCGGCTTTTCGCTGCAGGGGACTGCAGAACTGTCCGATACTGTAGACGTGGGATATCGGCCCCAGCCTTCCCTGGCTTCAACTCGGCGAAGTCGGAAGGGGCTGCCGGCAGAGCCCATCGCTGTGGTCTCGTCGCCGTCGAGTACCACAGTTGTGTCTTTGGATTCGGATGTTCGTAGTGGAAACACTATGAACTCCGTGGCGTTTCCGTCCACTCACTCTGGTCACACGACCAGTTTTGGGGGACCAACGCTTTTTGTGCAGCCTGGACCTTCTGCCCCGCAGAGGTCCGCGGTGACTCTCATGAGTTCTCGCAATATTGATCCTCGGGGTGCATCGTACCCCTATACACGTCTGCCTTCAGATGTTTTGGCTGCCGCCCGTCGTCCCGCGTCGGGTGTTTTGGAGGATCGTGACCCTTCGCTGGTTAAGAGGGTCAGAGGTGAAGCCACTTTGCCGGTTCGCTGCCCTGTCGAACCGGTCGGTACAGGCAGTGAGCTTAGGGAGGCCCTCTCCTTACTCACTCAGGTTCTCTCTAAGAGCCTTCCTGTTGCTTCCAGCGAGGCTATGGGTGGTTTCCAGGCGCCTCCTATGGCGCCGCCTCCCGGGATTGGAAACAGGCCGGTTTCCGATTCCTCTGGTGTCCCGACACCATGGGAGGCGTTGGCTGGTTTGCCCACGATGGGCTATGTGTCTTCCGACTCTGGGGAGGAGTCCGACATGCTTGAGGTCGAGGGCCAGCAGTCTTCGGACTTGGGGGCGGCTCTTGACTTTGTGTTTGGGTTTCTGCCTGAGCTCAAACCTGCTAACCAGCCGACAGTGTCAGCCTGGCCGCGATCATCGGTCGCGCGCCAACAGCCTATGGAGCAACCTGCTTCTGGGCGCCTTCGCCCATGCCAGTCGGTACAGGTGGTTGAGGCTTTTTCAGCTTTGGATGCCAAGCTGAATTCCAAGGCTTTGAAGACTTCGTTCTTCACCAGGGTTGACACCTTTTTGCCTCCTGTGCGTTATCGTTCCTACGATTCCGCCAATCCGTCAGTCTGCCAGACTTTGACGGTTCTGGATCAGGACTCCACTTCCCTCGGGCTTTCCAAGCCCAAGTCTGCCGTCATTCCAATGACGACTCTGGAGTCCACGTTGGGCTTATCTAGAGAGATGCTTGGCATGCTTTCTCTCTCAGATCACGTCGTCTCAGCTTTGGCTGCTTATCTGCCTCCAGATAAGTTTGACGAGGTACAGGCTCCTTTGCGTGTGCTGTCCAAGGCGCTTATGCACCTTACTCACACCCATGCCTGTAACACGGCCAATTTGGAATTAGTTCGAAGGGACGCTGTGCTGGACACAGGACGATCCCTTCCCGAGGAGCAGCGTGCTACTCTTCGATCTGCTTCTTTGGCAGGTCCGCAACTTTTCCATGGTTCCGTGTCGACGGTCCGGGATGACGTCCTACATCATTCCAAAGATCAGCTGCTGTTTCGTCAGCTTGATCAGCCTTCTCGGGGAGGCAAGGGCCGTTCCAAGCCTAACAAGTACCCTTCTGCTTCCTCTGTGAAGCAAAAGGCTGGTCCTTCTGCCGCCTCCTCTACTTCTTACTCACGGGGTAAAGGTAGGGGTCGGCAGAATCGAGGGAAGTCTCAGGATTCTTCATTTAGCAGAGGAGGTGGTTTCTCCTCTCGCGGGCCTCGTCGAGGCTCGAAATGAAGGTCCTCACCTCGACTCGTCCCAGGTTGGAGGAAGGATAGCAGAGTTCGCAGACCTTTGGACCACCATCACATCCGATCCATGGGTGTTAGATGTTGTTCGGTCCGGGCTGCGCATATCCCTCCGACGGCACCCCACTCTGTCAAGGGTGCCTCTTCCAACCACAGTTCCTTCAGACGTTTTACGTCGGGAACTTTTGTCCACGGAGATTGCCAATCTCCTGGCAAAGGGGGCGATCGAGGTCGTCAAGAACGTTCAGTCAGTGGGTTTCTATTCCCGCCTGTTCTTGGTGCCGAAGAAGGACGGCCGACTCCGACCGGTTATCGATCTGAGCATCCTGAACCAGTCTATCATTGCTCCCAAGTTCAGCATGGAGACTTTCAGGTCGGTCCGCCAATCAATTCACCAGGGAGATTTCGCAGCCAGCATCGACCTGTGAGACGCTTACTTCCACGTTCCGATGCATCGGGCGTCACGGAAGTATCTCAGGTTCGCTTTTCTGGGGCGAGTTTACCAGTTCAAGGCCATGCCTTTCGGCCTCAACCTGGCTCCTTGGGCGTTCACCAGACTGATGTCGCATGTGATAGCGTTCCATCGCACACAGTCCAGGGTGACTACTTCGGCATATCTGGACGATATCCTCCAGAGGCATTCCAATGCTGCCTTACTGGAATCGGATGTCGCCACTCTGTTGAGCTTGCTCACGTCGCTAGGATTCAGAGTCAACAAGGAGAAGTCGGACCTGGTCCCTTCTCAGTCGTTTTGTCATCTGGGGATGTCTTTCCAAACCAAATTCAATTTGGTGGCTGTTCCCCAGGCCAAGGCTGTGATTCTCTCAGCTTTTGCTCTGACTCTGTCCCAGTCCAGGTCCGCGACCGCTCGGAGTTTTCTCCAGCTGATCGGTCTCTGCGGTTCGGTTACGGATCTCATTCCTCTAGGTTGGCTGCGTGTCAGACCTCTCCAACACTTTCTGCTCAGTCGTTGGAGACCGAATGTAGATTCTCTGGATCAGGTGCTTCCGTTTCTGGACTCTCTGTATCCTCACCTTCTTCCCTGGACAGATGTTCAGTGGATTACGCAGGGTGTTCCGCTGGACTTACCCACGTCCGATCGCGTTCTGACGGCAGATGCCAGCGATCTCGGATGGGGTGCGACGTTGGATCCTCTCGGTCTTTCCCTACACGGGATGTGGGACCAGGATCAAGCAGCTCTACACATCAACCAGAAGGAGCTTCTTGCTCTTCTTCTGAGTTTCAGGCAGTGGATCCCTCACCTGTCGAATCGCCAGGTCCTTCTACTATCCGACAATTCGACAGTGGTTGCTTACATTCGGAACCAGGGCGGCACGTACTCGCTTCCGATGTACGAGTTAGCTCGGGATCTTTTACTGCTCGCTCAGGAGGTTCACGCCAGAGTGGTTGTTCGTCACATTCCCGGTCATCTGAACGTCCTAGCTGACTCCCTGCCCCGACAGGGCAGGGTTATTTCCACCGAGTGGATGCTTCACAGGGCAGTGTTCCAGTCGCTTTGCGATCTCTGGGGACGTCCCCACATCGATCTCTTTGCGACTCGTTGGAACCATCAGGTGGACACTTTCGTGTCCCCGTGTCCAGATCCTCTGGCTTTTGCCGTGGACGCTCTGTCACTCGATTGGAACGGTCTAGTCGGCTACGCCTTCCCGCCGGTTCCGATTCTTCCTCAGGTTCTCGCCAAAATACGAACCTGCAGTTGTCGAATCATTCTGATCGCTCCCCTGTCGCCTCAGCGGGTGTGGATCAATCAGCTCCGCTCGCTGATGGCGGCGGTTCCGGCACGTCTCCCGCTACGTCGCGACCTTCTTTGTCAAGGTCGCCCGAGGAGGTTTCACGTCGACCCGACTTCATTGTGCCTTCACGCATATCTTTTGTCAGGTCCTGTCTCCTCCGTAGAGGTTTTTCGAGACGAGCAGTGGAGTGCATTTCTTCTTCAAGGAGGCACTCCACTGGTTTAGCTTATGCAGCTAAATGGAAGGTCTTCTGTCGATGGTGTGCTGATCACTCTGTTGATTATGCCAATCCTTCGATTTCACAGATTGTGGAGTTTCTGGTATATCTGTTTGATTCTCGGGGTCTCCAGCCTGTTACCATCAAGGGTTACAGGTCTATGCTTTCAGAGACTTTTTCTTATGTGGGGAAGCGTCGTATCGGCACTAATCCTTACCTCTCCAAGCTTGTTCGGCACTTTTCTTTGAAAAGGCCTCGGACTTTGCAGCTTACTCCACGATGGAATCTTTCGTGGGTGCTGCTTTGCTTGGGGGGGGGGGGGGGGGGGGGGGGCGCCGTTCGAACCTTTATCCCAGGTGGATATGCATTTTCTCACATATAAGACGGCTTTTCTGATGGCATTTGCTTCGGCCAGACGGGTTAGTGAGCTTCACGCCCTCTCGGTTGACCCGGCCTTTTTTAGGAGTTCTCCCAACAGTGTTACTTTTACCACTGATTGCTCCTTTTTGGCTAAGAATCAGTTACCATATACTACTCCTCCTCCTATCTGTATCAGGGCTCTTCCCTCTGTTGAGGGTACTCGCCCTTTGCTCTGTCCGGTCCGTGCTATTCGCATTTATCTTGATCGGACACGCTTCATTCGGAAGGGCAGAAAACGTTTTTTTCTGTCGCTCATTCCGGGTCGACAGAAGATCTCTCCTCAATCCATTTCTCGATGGATTTGTCTTGCTATTCGTACGGCTTATAGTTGTTTAGCAGCTGGTGATTGTATTACCAATCGTATTTCTGCCCACGAGGTGCGGGCACTGTCTACCTCTTGGGCTTATTCTAACTCCGTCAAGTTGTCGGATGTTATGCAGGCAGCCTACTGGAGAAATGCTTCTACTTTCTCCACCTTTTATTTACGCCAGTTGCAGGAGCAGTCGGAGGACCTTTTTGCCTTGGGGCCTCTTTCTTCTGCTCAGGCTGTTGTCTGCCATAGCCATTAGGCTTCTTGAAGGTCAGTTTAAGCCTTGTGCTGTTACTGCCCTTTTTCTGTCTGTGTGTCACACAGGCTCATATGTCTCTTTTCATTGTCCTTTACCAATGATTGCGACATTATGGTTGATAAGCCTCGGGACCTCTTCCTTCTGCTTCACGGTTCCAGTGCACTAGGGTTATGTGGGGGTTGGTTATGCGATTCCCTCCAGCCTTTTGTCTATTCAGCCTGTAGTAAACAATTGTGAGTAGGTTGATAAGAAATCTAAATTTTATAGTAAATTTCCTTTCTTATTATACCTACCACAATTGTTTACATGGAGGCCCTCCCGTCTTCTTTACGGGTAACGAATCTTTCCTCCCCGCTGATCACATAACTCTAACGTTTACGGATTCAAAAAGAATGAGTCTTTAGAGACGGTATATGCGCACTGGCAACGGAAGTCGTGGAGTTGTACTTGGGAGAGAGCGTCCCGTACTGGGTCTGCACCGGTTGCCCTCGACCCAGTTTTGGCTTATTTTTATTGGTGCTTTTGCACCACTTTTCTTTCCCAACTTGCTTGGGAAAGACAAAAATAGAGAGTATTTTATCCGAGTTAGGGACTTCCACTGTAGTGCAAGCCTGTAGTAAACAATTGTGGTAGGTATAATAAGAAAGGAAATTTACTATAAAATTTAGATTTTCATGCCAAAAGGGGGCACCACAATGGGCATAACTCTGATAGTACCCACATATCCAGAGCCATCAATTAGAATCTTTTGATATTTGGTACACATCATCTCTAGGGGGGTCAGATTCAATTTTGTTCAAATCAATCCTTGAGTTAATATTTGGGCTTCCTATGGGAGCCCAAATTTAAACTTTGTGCAATATGAGGAAACTTCTTTAAAAATCTTCTTCAGATCCACCAGTCAGAATACTTTCATATTTGATATACAACATCTCTAGTGGGGGCAGATTCAGTTTGTTCAAATCGGGTATCTGGGTTAAACTTTAGGCTCTCTATTGGAGCCCGAATTTTAACTTAGTCCAATATGAGGGAAGGTTAGGTTCAAGGTTGTTCAAATCCATTCCTTAGTGATTTACCATAAAATTTGCCTTTCAAACTGCAGTGACATAACAACCCTTGGAAGTTTGGTAGTGCTTGTCTACAGCTGATAGAATTGGAAGCAGTCAGGAAGACCTATGATATTAATCATCTGACTTGGACACGAGCATTATGAATAAATTCATGATTTCATTCCTTTGTAGTGTTGATGAACCGTGACTAACTGAATGTGATGCAAAATACTTTATTGAACCACTTTGTCAGGTGAGCGATTAAGGCCTCTAAGGGCCTCTTGTTTCAAGTTTGGATTGGTTATAAAAAGAGAGCATGCGGCAGCTAAAATGACCATGTGGGAGGGACTTACAGAGAAACAAAATTGTTAACTTTCTTAGGGGTAATATATGTAGTTTTTTCATACTGCAATAGTTATTGATGGGTATATGGTTAAAAATCAGAGCTTCTGGGGCAGCGGGGATAAGATTGGGAGTATTTGTGACTTGTGTAGTTTTTCCAACACTGATATTTTATTTGTTTGCGATGTGAACACAATTGGTTTCAATAATAGCCTGATGCCACGGATATGGAAGAAAATATCCCTCTCCTAAAATACAATAAGAGTAGTGAATTTGGTTGTTTCACATTTCTTCGTTAGAATATTAATTAATTTTAACACAATGCATCAATTTTAGTTCTTCACTCAACCCAATATGTAAAACTGTTCACCACTGAACTAACATTCTTTGCATTTGAATATCTTCAAAGTGCTTTCACACAAACATGGTCTTTGATTGTAGACCTGTGTAAACAGAAATCAATGCCTCTTTAACCCTTTACCCAACAAATCGACCACATCCACATGTGTAATATGCAAAATCATCAGCTGAAAAAATACTATTTTAAAAACATTTCAGCAAAACCATATCATGTGACCTCTCTTTGGAATGGGCATGTCAAGCTCATTCCAATGAGGGGTCACATGATATATTTTTGTTGAATTTTTTTTGTAAATTTAAAAAAATGATATTTACAATGATAAATTTTGATATCGTCTGCATTGGGTAAAGGGTTAAAAGGATTCTTGAACATTTTTAAGACAATCCTTTCTTAAGGTAACCCATTTTCATAAATTTTAACTCCTTTCATGCTGCCGGCACATATTCCTGCTCAGGATACAAAATATCTTGCCACTGAAATAAGTATAAGTTGGGCAGATTTAAACAAATCTATCTCTTGTGAATTGAATGGACTTATTAACGAATGATTTAAGTTAAATTTAGATGAATTTTTTCATCAAATCTAGTCATGGCTGCTTTACAGCCATGACTAGATTTGATGAAAAATATTTTGAAAATACTCGTGTTAAGAATTTTGTTTACATGTGTTCATATGTAATTAATACTTTGAAAGAGGAGGTGCGGTGGCTCAGTTGGTAGAGGTTCCGGCTGCAAGCCGAGATGTCCTCGGTTCGAATCCCGCCTGCGGAAACTGTGTTGTGTCTTTGGGCAAGACATTCACCCCCATTGCCCATATGGGGGGCACGGTGACATTGTATACTAAGGTGTACTGAACGTCGATGGTGCACCTGCCTTCAACCAATGCTAACCCTGCTTGTGTGGAGTTAGTTTGTTGGGTAGCTGACAGTTGCTTGCCATTGCTCAGTAGTTCTTTCGGAGTACTTCGGCTTCCTCCACCCATAAAACTGTTGTCATGATTAGCCATTTTACAGAAATATGTGACCTTAAACACCAATAAATAAATAATACTTTGAAAGTGCATTCCAACAATGTTGAGTGGAGTTCAGGTAATTAGATGTATTTTCAATTGAATAATCCTGTTAACTGCATATAATTTTCAAAAAGCAAACCATTTACCATACATCCCATTCAAATTTGACGTGGTTAATTAGTGAACTTTTTAGAGTGAACTCCTGTTAATTTGAACAAATTCCTTATCAGTCAAACAGTTACCTTTATAACCATGGGTTTGTTTATTTTACCACTGGAATATAGGGAAAAGGTACCATTCACTGTTAACTGAATACTCTTGTTGATTGAATAGTTTTCACTGGAAAAGTGGCTAATCATTTAATGGGATTTTATGTATTTCATCTTTATATTATAGAATAGATAATAATTCTGCAAAATTATTAGCAGGTGTCATTTTTTAGCCTGCAATGTGGCACTTCTTGTGAAAATATATTTTCTTAACAAAGTTATTATTCTTATAGAATAGATCATAATTCTGCAAAGTTATTACCAGGTATCATTTCTTAGCCTGCAATGCAGCACTTCCTG
The DNA here is from genome assembly GCA_031216915.1 of Pictodentalium vernedei. Classification (NCBI taxonomy): domain Eukaryota; kingdom Metazoa; phylum Mollusca; class Scaphopoda; order Dentaliida; family Dentaliidae; genus Pictodentalium; species Pictodentalium vernedei. Next base: position 377,484,732 of record CM062292.1, read on the forward strand.
TGAAAATAGTTGACCTGTCTATACAGTCTTCTTGGTTACTGTCTGAGGTCAGTACTGACTATTATGGGTAGTTTGGAGAATACTACAACACAACAACAACTCAGGGTGTTTTGAGATAGTGTGGATGATACATATGTAGCTTGTGTATTTGTGACGCAGAGGCAGACATGATGATGAGATTATACTGAGTTATTGTTCTCGGATAAAAAGGAGAATTTATAGGCACCTAGAACAGAAGAGATACTGTGTGGTAGGTTGTTGCTTTATTTTGTCTCATGGCTAGGTCTTTTTTGTAGAATATGCATGGGGTTTAGAGTGAATTCAGCATGTTTAATTTTATAGAGAACAAATAGTCTAGTTCTGAGCCGTCTTTGTTGCAAGCTTTGCCATTGCTTGGAGTCAGTCATTTCGGATGGTGAGCTGTGTTATGGTATTGTTTTATAACATACCGAGCTGTCCTGCACTGTACACTTTCCAGATTCTTAATTTGCTTGTCATGATGGGGATTCTATATGGACAAGATGTATTCCATAGTGGGTCTGACAATTGTCTGATAGGCTGGCTTTGGAACAGATGGCTGTGCTGTGCTTGCCCCAGTTTAAGTATGTTTGAATTGTAACCCCTAGATATTTTGCAGAGTACTTTTGCAAACGGGTGACCTTTAAGATGGTATGTGGTGAGTGTTCAGAAAAGGCTCAGAGAGTCGTTTCTAATGGGATTAATATTTATTTGATTTTATTGATCCCCATATTCCAATACAATTTATCACACTACTACTATATTACTTATGGATTTCAATAAAGTACTCCAATAAAGCCGCATAAATATCAAGTTATGGTATTGGCTCTGGGATTGACAAAAGTCTCTGGGGCCCGGTGACATTGTGGTAAACAGTTCTCGGCAGATCACCGAAGTTAAGCAATTTCGAGCCTGGTTAATCCTTGGATGAGTGACCATCTGAGCGATTGATTCGGACTCCCGCATTGTGTCCTGGGGCAAGGCACTTAACACCGCTAGTCCACATTGGGGCACGGTGATGCTGAGCACTAAGGCGTACTGCACGTCGATGATGCGCATGTCTTCAACCAATCTAACCCTGCCTGTGCTACAGTGTGGAGTTACGATGTTGGGGAGCTGGCAGCTGCTTGTCGTTGCTCGGTGGTTCTCTCTGGGTACTCCGGCTTCCTCCACCCATAAAACTCTCACGGCCCTGATTAGCCATTGTGCATAAGTATGTGACCTTAAACACCAATAAATAAATAAAAATGACAAAAGTCTTTTGTTGATGTCGTTCAAGTTTTCTTCTGATAATAGTTTGACCTGAATGTCCACCATTTTGGTCTGTTTACATAAGAGTTCTGTGAGCAAATAAAATGGAAGTGATAACTAATAAGCTGAATACTTTATTTGGCAATGGCAGTCTCACCATAAATGTTAATGCACACAAATTGCATAAACACACTCTAGGCTTTTGGTGCCCACAACTAAGGTCCACCTATTCATGTGTTTTCAAGTGTCTGCATGAACTCTTAAGTTCCTCGGTGTTTGCATTGTCTTTTAATGTATTGAAAACACCTGGATTTCCTTGAGCTGGCAGCAATTGAAGAGCCATCAATTTTCTTCTGTATCTGTCGGTTGAATCTGGTGTCATGCAAGTAGTCTGCATCCTAAGTCCTTGTTTGTGGCACCATACTGTTGGATACCAGTGAAAACTGCATCTTTTGTTTGCAGTAACTATAAAGCTTTCCACGGTCCCATTTCAAAATCTACCACACTGCCACTGAGAAATATACATTTTGTTGAACAACACGTGTTGCAAGTAAGAGGTACCATGCATTGGTTCTTCGGGTAAAGCGTAGAAATTGTCATTTACATCACGTTACTGCTTTACCAGTCTTTTCGGCTGCTGGTGACAGAGGCAGAGGTGTAACTATGGGGAGCCGTGCCCCCCCCCCCCCCCCCCATATAATTTTCCTGTCAGACATTTTCATCTGGATTTAGATTTACTCTTCACTCTTGCTGGTAATTAATCATGTACTGTCTTACATGACCAGATTTACGTTTTGGACTTGACGTGTCGCACACACAGTCGATCTTATACAAAAGGAGGTCTGCGGTTGATTGGAGATTTTGGGATCTCAGCATGACAAATTTGGAGTGCAGTATGTACTAATTAAATAAGAAGTTGGCAAGCCCATGCGTCACGACTACTATACATGCATTTATCCACAAACAAATTTCTTGAGTTTTGTTTTAACTATATGGAGTCAAAAAAGAAAGTATAATAGAAACAAATGTGAAAAAATAGCATGAAAGATGAAATATAATAATAGTTTTAATGCTGCATGTTAACTGTATATGTATGGTTACGTCGTAAGACCCACTACTGGTATTGTACGACGGATGTAGGCGGCTTATTGTTGTTTCTGGGTGTTTATGAGAGCAGATCTAAATCCCTCAATAGTTGGAGCACGAACTACTTCTTCTGGCAGATGGTTCCAGTTGATTGCAGTTTTAACAAGGAATGATTGTTTGTACTGTTCACTTTTTGCTGTTGGAATTTTTATTGGATGGCTATTATTGACGATGTTTTGTTGGACATTTGATATTTCATATCCTGCGTATTTCCTTGTTGTAGTGCGTCTTGTTCTTTTTGAGAATGTTAAATTTTCCTCTGGTGGTAATGCTGGTATCAACCCCTCAACCATCCTGTACATAAATATTAGTCGCTGGGCACATCTTCTTGTTTGAAGAGGAGGTAATTGTAGGTCTATTAGCATTTGGGTGACGCAACCCTCCTCCCTGCTTTTGTAATCTCCTGTTATCAGGTGTGCAGATCTACGTTGGATACTCTCTAGTTTATCGATGTCTGACTTTGTGTAGGGATCCCATATGATGCTTCCACAGTCTAAGATTGACCTTACTAGGGATATGTATGTGGTCTTCTTGCATTCTTGTGGGCAGTTTTTTAGGTTTCGTCGTAGGAATCCCAATGTTAAGCTCGCCTTTCGTACTATATTGCTGATGTGAGTGTTCCATTTTAAGTCGTTGGGGATTTGGAGCCCCAGATATGGGTTGTTTTCTACTTCTTCTAGTATGTGGTTGTTTAGACTGTAGAAGAGATTTGTCTTCTTACGGATGGATAAGACATAGCACTTTTAAGCATTAAAGTGCATTCCCCACGTGTCTGCCCATTTTTCTAGGTTTTTAGGTCTTGCTGCAGTACGATGTGGTCTTGGTGGGTTCGGATGGGCCTGTAGAGGAGACAGTCCGTCATCTGCGAACAATCTAACTTGTGACTTTACGGTGCCTGGCAAGTCATTGATGTGGCATAGGAACAGAAGTGGTCCTAGTACTGTGCCTTGAGGGACTCCTGAGTCGACCTTTACGCTTTTGGATGAGGTCCCAGCCAATACTACTCTCATTTGTCTTTCAGTGAGGAATGAGGTGAGCCATTTGTGTATTGGTCCTCTTATGATCTATTTTGTGCAGGAGTTTTTTTGTGTGGTACAGTGTCGAAGGCTTTTGGAGAAGTCCAATATTGCCACATCAACTTGTGTTCCTTTATCGTAAGAGTGTAGAAAGTCGTTAATCATGATCAATAACTGGGTCTCGCAGGAGTATCCCGATCTAAATCCGTGGTTTAGGCTGGTTAGAACTTTGTGCGTATCCAGGTGA